>JAJEJO010001948.1:374672-393110 GCA_020662805.1 Glaucomys volans
ACTGAGCCACATCCCCAGCCCTATTTTGTATTTTATTTAGAGACAGGATCTCACTGAATTGCTTAGGGCCTCGCTAAGTTGCTGAGGCTGGCTTTGAACTCGTGATCCTCCTGCCTCAGCCTCCCGAGTTGCTGGGATTACAGGCGTGCGTTCATAGCCTTATATTTTTTAAAAAGAAAAGAAAAGCCAACTCTTTGAGAAGTTCTCAACTTTGAACCATAGTCGCCCTTCTTGTGGCAGGGAACATTTGGCATTCCACTTCATTATTGAATTTTTCTCAGATAAGGCTCAGTGTAGTTTTTAGCAGAACATTCAAAAACATTATTTAAATACTCAAATAGTACAATCTAGATATTTTTTTAAAAGCCAGGCAAACAAACTAAGTAACATGAGTGCAATTGAACTTCACCTATTTACTAAAATAAAGCAAAATCCATCAATCAAAGGAAATCAAACTCAGAAAGCATACCTATAGGAGTTTAAGTCTCTTCAGTAATGAAACATTTTTAAAATTTTTAGCATGTAAACATAATTAAATAGAATAATGACAAGTTGAGCATGTGTTAAACATATTCACACTTTGTTATTCCTTTAAATTAAATTTCAAAGACAAAATTATATTGTTTTTGATGGACTGTTACTTAACTTTTGATTTTACTACCCAAATGAAGAATGGAAAGGCTCTTAAAATACATAAGATTTTGAATATTAACCTTCTTGCTAAAATACATATCACCTATTTCCTTAACTATAATGAAAAATCCAGAACTATAGACTACAGACCTGAAAAGTTTTTCTCAAAGGATTTATATCTAGTGGTGCTGCTGACTTTGGCAGTTATTTCCAGGAGTAAGCTAAAGCTATATATGAGAAAATAATAGCTAGAAAAGTAAATTTACTCAGGACCAAACTGACTTTATCCCTCAAAGGAAAGGTTTTAGTTTTATATAGGTTTTTCAATCATGGTTATTTCTGCTTCTCCATTAATTCCACAATATCATGGTAGGGTTAGGTAAAATGGAAAGCCAGCAACTAAAATGCATATGAAAACAGCACCTAAATTATTAACACTAGACATTCCTCATTTTCAATGGAACCAATGGGCATATTTTAAAATTTAATTAGTGATAATTAGCATGGACTAGGCAACGATGACAGGTCAGACACTTTTGGAAGGGCTTTATATGTTATTTTCCTTTCATTCCAGAACCACCATACAAGATTGCTCTTATCATCACCTTCATGTAGAAATAAGATTAAATAATTTTTCTAAGACTTCAGTGCTGTAGAACAAAGTTCAACTCTTCAGTATTATATTACAAATCAATGAAATATGAAAATTTTTTTTAACTGAAATAAATGTTCTTAAAAAGTAATAATGATCTTAACTAAAGTAAACTATAACTTTTTAGTTTTATAGTATTTTCTTCTCATTACACAATTTAGTCTTAATCCTACTAGCAAGGATGATTACTACTTTTTAACCCACCAATTCAAGTCTTTTGCTATGCAAACCTATTCATAGAGATATGGTTTAAAATTGATATTATATTCCAGATAAAGGTTTGGTATTTTCCTCTGAGTGTTAAGAAATGATTGAAAATATTATTTCAAAGGTCTTATATGTGGAAATGCAACATTTTTCTTTTTTGACAATTTATAGCTGATTTTGGTATAGTAATTCTATCACTGTAAAACTATAAAAAAAAACACTGCACAATTGCATACATATTGTCATGTGGCAATTTGTGAAAATTAATTGTCATTGATTACCCAATTCACAACCTAGGAACCAGGAACCAGAGAGTATATATACCACAGATTGTATTTTATGTTGCAATATTCATGGAAAAGTTTTCTTAGTGAATATTTACAAGGATCAAGGTTGAAAGATATATATTCTTAACTGAACATGAAATAGAAGAAAATTAAAACATCAGGACTATTGGAAAATACCTTAGAAACAGAAGAAACCAAAGCTTTCTTTTCAGTTTCAGTCTAAAAAAAAATGTATTTCAACGCAAGCATTGTTTTAATCATCTTCATAGGGAATATAATGCTAAAAGAAAAGCACAGCATCTGAAATGGCAATTTTTATTACTAAACTATAAATTTTCATTACAGGGAAAAGAAGAAAATAGTAAATATTTAACCCTGTAGTAATCTGCTTCTGCATATTAGAGATGTTACCCCAAAATTATGCGTCCAAAAAGTAGGTTTCCAAGTAGTAAACTGATCAATGGGAAATGTGTTATACTAATATTTTAGAGTGAAACACTTCATCTCCTTATCATCTAGAACTGGAAGAGAAAAAATGTATTTCTAGGAAATAGTTATTTAAAGCCAAGTGGAGTGGCATGTACCTGAAATTCCAGCACTGGGAGGCTAAGGCAGCAGGACCACTGGAACCCAGAAGTTCCAGATCAGCCTTGGTAACATAGCAAGACCTCATCTCCAAAAATAAAGGTTATTTATATAGGTTTTTCAAAATAATTTATAAAAAATATTTATTGAGTCATAACTCTTATCTATAAATAAGATAACTGAGAAGACTTATATTGGTGTTTCAGAACTTTACAAAATGTTTATGAAACTCATTCTCTGTAAAACAATAACAACAAAACATATAAGGCATGACTTCAAAAATAAGCAGCAGAAATGATAACTGAGCTATAAATTATGGTGCTGAGGATAGCTCAAATGCAAGGATTCAGAGCAAAGGTAGAAGGAAGGAAATTTTCAATTTTAATCAGATTAGATAATATCATTCCCAGTGGGACTGAGATTCAGGATTTAATACTTCCTTGTGGGCAAATGTCACAAATGTTACATGGAAGTAATCAAGCCTTCAGAGTAGAAAAATAAAGTAGAAGTGACAATACTTGAATGACCCCATTAGTGTACATGAGTGTGTGTGTGTTTTAGGGTATCTATATTTTCAAAGATTTTATGTCAAAATGATTAAACATAAAAATGGCAACATTAAAATTATATATTCATCTCATTCTAGCATAATACTCTTAAGGCTATGGAGAAACATAACTACAAACTTATCTACTTAGAAAACTTTTTCTTTTTTTTTGAAAATGGTATAATAATACCATTTTGCATATGAAACTCAGGTAATTTAAAGAAACTCAAAGGAATAAGTCATAACAGCTGCTACCTTTTCCCTAAATGATTGCCTGTTTGGACTTTGTACCTTCCAAATGCTGAGTGAATTTTAAATGTCTTTTAATGTGCATTTTTTCCCACCCCAGCAATCAACCTGCAGATTATACCACACCTGCTCTCCTGCTTTAAGTTTCACTTTTTTCTGAACTTAGCACTAGACTCCCAGAACTGAATTTAGCTTTCTGATTCATGTCTAAAAATGAGCCAATAGAATTTTTACTAATTTGTGACCATCAGTCATTTATCCGTGCCTCTCCACTGTTTGGAGATGTCTCATTCCATGGTAGAAGGGCAGTTAACACCTGTAAGGTAATTATAGCTACCAAATGCTGTTGGCCAGGAATATGAATATGTAATTGTTCCTGCCATCTGTTAATTGTTCTATTTGAATCACTCACTTCATCATATACATTTACTTTGCATCTATGTATTTCTAATAGTCTCTAGAAATTCTACCTTTACTTATACCAGAGTTTATAGGTCTTTACATTATTAAGATGGGATTTTAAGTCCTCAGGGGAAGACAGAAATTAAAGGGACAATAAAGTATGGCTGGGGGTTGGTCTAGTGAGAAGGCAACCTGAATAAGGAAGTAAGTCACTTTCAGAGGGAAACAAATTTAGTAGAGACATTAAGAGTAGATTGGAAGACAGCTAGAGAGAGAATGTGGAATCTTAGCTGAAAGCCTAAAAAAAGAGAGAAAGCATTATTGATCTCTGTCACACGGACACCCAGCAAAGAGGACAGATAAAGCTTTACATCAAGAAGCTAAAAATTCATTTCATGGAAAACCTTTTCTCCATGACCGTAAGCCTTAAAATAGAACCCTGAAGTTCTCTGGAAGCTTTCAGAACTCCTGAAAATATTTGATATGCATTTTATTTGTGTGTATGTTGTTGTTGTTGTTTACACTGTTACAAACACTACTAACAGAGGTTTGAGTTTTATCAGCTATGTGATGTTAGGCAAGCTTCTTTACTATTTAGTGCCTTGGCTTCATTAACAATAAATCAATGATTATTGCAAGATTAAGAGAGCACAGAGGTAGAACATTCCTATCAATTAATAGTAGATCATGAGAGATCAATAATTATTACCTGCTATTTTTATAATCATCATACTTTGTAGAACACCAGTTTGTTCATTTGTACTGAAGGTTATTTTATCATTTTTATTCAGGTGTTTTTATACCTTACAGATAAGTACCGTAGCAATGATTTGAATAGTGGCCCTCAAAATACCTATCAGCACCTGGAACTTCAGAATGGGATTGATTTGGAATAGGCTCCTTGCAGAGATAATTAAGGTAAGGATCTCAAGAAATGATCATCACAGATTAGAGTAGATACCAAGTTTAATGATGAATATTCTTTTAAGAACAGGAAATGAGAAAACACAGGGAGGGAGGTAGTCATGTGAGGTGGAGGCAGTGGTTAAAGTAATGTATCTGGAAGTCCAAAACATGCCAAGGAAAGTCAGAAGTTGAAAGAAACTGGAAAAGGAAAGGAAGGATTGTCCTGACAACCTCCAGGGGGTGCATGGAGATGCAGACATTTTGGATTCCGACCTCCAGCCTCCAGAACCATGAGCAAAGTTTTACATTGCTGAACCCCACCTAATGTGGGTAATTTGTTAAAGCAGTCCTAGGAAATTAATGCAAATGGTTAAGGAGGCGCTTTGTATGTACTGTTCTTTTTAAAATCAGCCCTGCATGTCCAATCGAATAACCTGCCCAAGAAAGAACATTACTGTTTAAAAATAAACTCTTTAGACAAGTTACAGATTTACAGAAAATTTAAAGACGATACAGAATCCCCACATATCTCATACCCAGTTTCCTATTATTAGTGTTTATCAATAAGCTAAACTCCTTACCTGATGCACATTTTGACTTAGTTTTTACCTAGTGCCCCTTTTCTATTGCAGTTTCCCATCTAGGATAATATTCTACATTTATTGATCATGGCTCCTTCATCTTCTTACATCTGTGATTAATTTCTAAGACTCTTTTGGTTGTTTCGGACCTTGACAGGTTTGAAAAATACTTGTCAGATATTTTTCTGAAAGTCTCTTTACTGGAATTTGTCTCACATTTTTCTGATGATTAGACTGGATCTATAGGATTTGGGAATAGAGACCAGAGAAGTAAAATGCCATACCAAGGGTGCATACTACCAACACGACTTATCACTGTTGATGCTGACCTTAGTACCCTGGTGGAAGTGGTGTTTTATGGCGCATCCACTTAGTACCCACAAATACAAGGCCAATTAATTTCTTCATTCATCCTCAATCACATTTCTCTTTAGTACTTAATCATATTTATGAAATGTAAGTGCTCAACACATATTATCATGTAACAATTCAGTAATTTTCACCATCTAGACATACAAATAATATTAACATATTCTAGGGATTTGCAAGTGGAATATTTATTTTGGAGGGTCACCATTCAACCATTATCCTATAAATATGGCATCATTGTTTCATTGTCTGATTTACTCAGTTCTCTTCTCCTCTACAAACCCAAAGCAAGCATTGATCTCTTTATCTTCTAGGATGGTCAATTACATGTGTCAACTTGGAAGGTGTTTTGGATGAGAATACCATTTTAATTGATAAACTTTAAGAGCATTGCTCTCCTTAGTGTGCACAAGCCTCAGTTCTGTACCTGAATAGACCAACAAGAAGAGCCTCCTCCACCAAACCCTCAGACTGCCTACAGGCTTCACCTGCAACACTGGCTCTTCAGAATTAGCCACATATCGGTGCCACCAGTGATCTTTGGCTTGCTGGCCTTTGACCTGGAATTGTATCACCACCTCCCCTGGGACTCCAGTTTGGCAACCTTCCAACTACAAGCACACTACTGGCTGTCCTGGGTCTCCAGTGTGTTGGCTGTAACTGCATATTTTGGACTTGCCAGCTGACAAAATTTTTAAGTCAATTCTTTTTGTCATTGTTAAATGAGTTTTAAAAGTTTGTTATTTTTAGTTATTGTAGGATTACCTGAGGACACAGAGCTCAGGCATTTCCTCTTCTCTTAATTGGTCTGATCATGAGCCTAGCAAGAGCATAACCAGGAGCTTAACATGAGGATGTTAACAGCTACTGGCAATTTGCAGTTAGTCAATGCCTGCTATGTATGCTTGTTTGTTCCACATTAAACTTGAGCCTGCATCTTCAGAACCTGAGCTCCCTGCCTGGTGTTAGTGCGGTCCCACTCATCCTCCTTACCCCCAGAGGCCGCTCCTGTTCCACCTTACAACAAGTTATTTGTGACAGTAGAATGTATTTTGACATATCATATATACATGGAGTATAACGTCCCATTCTGTTGGTTGTACATGATGCGGAGTTACAATGGTTGTATATTCATACATGAACATAGGAAAGTTATGTCCAATCCAGTCTACTGTCTTTCTCATTCCCATTCTCCCTTCCCTTCCCCCAATTCCCCCTGTCCAATTCGGGGAACCTCCCCCCCCCCCCCCCCCCCCCACCAGCCTATTGTGAGTCAGCATCCACATATCAGAGAGAACATTCAGCCTTTGATTTTTTGGGATTGGCTTATTTCACTTATAATGATAGTCTCCAGTTTCATCCATTTACTGGCAAATGCCATAATTTAATTCTTCTTTATGACTAATATTCCCTTGTGTATATATACCACATTTTCTTTATCCATTTATCTGTTGAAGGGTACCTACCTTGGTTCCATAGCTTAGCTATTGTAAACTGAGCTGCCATGAACATTGATGTGGCTGTATTACTACAGTACACTGATTTTAAGTCCTTTGGGCATATGACCAGGAATGGGATAACTGGGTCAAATGGTGGTTCCGTTCCAAGTCTTCTGAGGAATCTACATACTGCTTTCCAAAGTGGATGCACCAATTTTCAGTCCCACCAGCAATGTATGAGTGTTTGTAAGTCAAATCTTTATATAAATCTCTTTCTACGAATAGACACACGATAATGGTTCTTTTTTCTGCACAATTCTAAAACCCGTCTCTGTAGTTTGTCTTTCTGAAATATCATCTAACTTGAATTATAAAGTATTGAGCCTATTCAGAATGACTTCTTTCACTGAGCATTATGTATTTAAGATTAATATGTTTATATATAGCTGGATAGCTCATTTGTATTCATTTCTTTTAATTGTTGGATATTATTCCACTGGACACATGTAAAATAGCCCTCTTCTCCACAGTTTTGTTTTTTGAGGTTTCAATATCCCATGGTCAACCAACATCTGAGTATATTAAATGGAAAATTCCAGAAATGGACAATTCATAATTTTTAAATTGCATGCCATTCTGGTTGGTATGATAAAAGTCCATGCCATACAAATTGGTCTTACCCAGGATGTGAATCATCTCCTTGTCCCACATTTCCATATATATACTATGACACATTAATCATTTAGTAGCAGCCTTATTTATAAGCTAACTGTTGTGGTATCACAGTACTTGTGTTCAAATAACCCTTATTTTATTAATAATAACCCCAAAGTATTTGAGTAGTGATTCTGGTAATTTCATTAGAGTATACTGCTATAATTTTTATATTTTATTATTAATTATTGCTGTTAATCTCTTATTGTATTTAATTAATAAATTAAACTTTATTGCAAGAGTATATAGAAGAAAGAGAGTGTACATAGGTTTGGGCACTATCTGCGACGTCAGGCCTCCACTAAGCATCTTGGAACATAATTCCCCTGAGAAGTGGGGGCAGCCTACTGAACCACACCTTCTTTATTCCTTCACCAACTGAAGGCATCTTAGCTTCTCCCAGGTTATGACCATTATGTATATACCTGCTATAAATTGTGGTTTTACCCTCCAAAATTGGAAAAAGAGTCCCTACTGGACAATATAGACTATATTTAATTTCATAAAAAAATGCCAACTGTCTTTCAAAGTAGTTGTATCAATTTGTATGGCCACTAATAATGAATGATTTCTGTTTGCTCTACCTCCTTGTCAACACTTAGAATTAACTTTCTGTCTTTTAGTGTTCATCAGTCATTTTCATAAGTGTCGAAATTCTATGGTGATGATAATTTGCGATGTTGAAAATACTCTACTTTTTCCACTGAATCATCTTAGTATCTTTACCAAAAAGCAGTTGACTATGTTTGTTTGGGTCTAGTCTGGATTCTCTGCTGCATTTCATTGATAGCCATTGATGTGTGTGTGTGTGTGTGTGTGTGTGTGTGTGTGTGTATAAACATACATGTCCTTTTTTTAAATTTTTACGGACTTCATTTTGATTCATTGTACACAAATGTGGTACAACTTTTCATTTCTATGGTTGTGCATGATGTACATTCATAACATTATAGTTAATCATACATGTACATAGGGTAATGATATCATTCCAAATTTTTCCACCATTTTTCATACCCCCACCCCCTCCTCCTCTCATTTCCCTCTTTGTAACCTAAAGTTCCTCCATTCTTCTCTTACCCCCCCACTCCCCTCAACCCGATTCTATGTCATCATCCACTTATCAAGGAAAACATTGGACCTTATATATGGTCTTTTTTTGATACCATACTATCTTGACAACTGGAACTTAATAATTATCCTTGAAATTAGGTACTGGAAATCCTTCACCTTTGTTTTCCTTCTTACGTACTATGTTGGCTATTCTAGACCTTTGCTTTTCTATGTAAGCTTTAGAATCAGTTATTGGTATCTACGAAACAGTTGTGATTTGAATTGGGATTTTCTTGACCCCACAGACCAAGTCAAAAAGACTTGCCATCTTAGAAGATTCCATGAACACAGAACATCTCTTCACTTATTTATATATTTTTTATTTCTTTCTTTCATAAGTGTTCTGCAATTTTCTATGTAGGGATCCTGTGCTAGATTTATTTCTAATCATTTCCTTTTAGGAGCTATTTTAAATGGTATTTTTTATTTCAAATCCCAATTGTGAACTCTTAGTAGCTAGAAAAGCAACTTCCTTTTTATGCTGACCTTGTAGTATATGACACTATTATATTCACTGTTATTTCCAGAAGAATTTTGGTAGATTCCTAGGAACTTTCTATGTGAACTGTATCATCTATGAATAAGATGAGTTTTATTTCTTCTTTAATTCTGTATAAGATATTTCTTTTTCTCTTCCGATTGCATATCATAAGTTGGGGACCATCGATATACTCTCACAGTAGTGGAAACTACAAGTTTCACTCAAGACATTAGCAAGGGTTGAATCCTTCTGAAGGCTCAGAGGGACACACTGTCCTTGACTCTCTCCTACCTTCAGGGCTGCTGGCAGCCAGTGGTGTTCCATAGCTTAAACGCCATGACTCCAGTCTGCCTCAATTTTCATATGGCCTCTTTCCTTCTAGGTCTTTGCTTGTTTTATAAATGTATCAGTGACTGGATTCAGGATCCACCTTAAACCAGTATCACCTCACCTTAATTATACCTCAGTTTCGACTGTAAACACCCCCTGTCCAAATACAGTCACAGTCATAGGTGCCAGGGGTGTGGAATTAAACCTATCTTTTGGAGGGACACAATTCAGTTGCTACACTTAACATATGCCAAGCACTAATTAATAATTGAACAGGTGTTAGCTCTGTTAATCTTCACAATACAATAGCATGAAATAGGAATGCATTTATCTCATTGTTTGGAAGATTGGGGGACAAAGAGGTTTCCTAAGTCACTCAAGCTTCACAGAGAAGCCTCTTATGAGAATGCTAAAGCAGTGCTGGAAGAAACCGCAGAAGAATCTTATCCCTAAGTTAGGGCTTAACTGCTTTCAGGCAGCTATGATATGCCACACTGCAAAGCACCTGTCTTTGTGAAGTTCAACACCTTTCCAACCAGTGTGAAACAACATCCAACCTACTATTTGTATTTTTATATCCATGTACTGTCCTTAAATTTCAGCACTGACTTTTAGAATTTCTTGTTACAAACTAAATGCTCACCACTAGCGATGAGGCGTGTTGTTAGTGGGCTCTTAGGAATGAGATGAACAATTGCTTTTTAATTTTTGGTGCTGAAGAGACTTTATTAGATAAGAATCTCAACTAGAACATATTCTTAGGATTTTATTTAGCTGAGCAGGCTCACTATCGTGATGTAGAGTCAACGCTTAGTACAGAAAAGGGTCTTTGATGAAAGTAAAACTCGCAGTTTAGATTCAACATGTAAAGTAAGGTAAACACGACTATTTACAAGCTGAGCAACATACTGATGTATTTGATTACTTTAAAATGGTGCCTTGCAATACTTTGCTTTACTCCACCCAAATTAAACTCTCTGTACTGTGCATTGTGAGCAGCAATTAAATTCTTAGTGATTTAGTGATTGGAAAATAACATTTTCCAATTATTCCTCTTTCAAGTTTATGAATCAGCTTAACAAGAGATTATCCTGGAATGGCAAAATGAACTATTAATTGCATTTTTTCAATTATATGTATTATCTATACAAATTAGGATTTTCCTGACACTGTGAATCTAAAACAAAGTGCTGAAATCAACTGGATGTGCAGGCCAACATAAAACAATAGTTTTTATCTAAAACCAATGAAGTTAAAATGAAGTTCAATTTTTTTTTTTTTTAATTTGTACCAGGGATTGAATCCAGGGGCCCTTAACTACTGAGTCGCATCCCCAGCCCTTTTTATTTTATTTTATTGTTTTGAGACAAAGTTTTGCTATGTGCTCAAGGACCTTACCAAGTTGCTAAGGTTGGCTTTAAACTTGCAATCCTCCTGCCTCAGCCTCCCAAGTTTCTGGGATTAAGTTCGGTTTTAGTTTTCACTGTTTTTTTTTTTTTCTTTTTTTTTTTTGTACTGACTGGCTTATAAGAAAACTTTTTGTAAACTTGATATGACTGTAAATTAATAGAAATATTTATTGTGCTTTCACAATAATTTTATTATTAAAATGGCTTTCGGTATTAAAGAATCACAGACACACTCACTATATGAGGACCCAAATCCTTCACCTACCTAGCAAACCAACCAAGGTGATCTCTATTCATCTTTGCATCTTCATCTTCAGACACCTCACCCCCTCCTACAGTTATACTTCTTATGCAGGTCTAGGCATCATCCTTTGCTGGAAAGTTCCTTTTCTTATTCCCATTCTCCCAAGAGCATTCCCATCATTCAAGCTGAAATTGTCCTTTGCAATAAACACAGGAACAGCTATCAATTTCCCTCCCAAGCCTCTCAAAGTACCCTGAGTAGACACGTGCTACACTGCATGGTAAAGTCCTTTTATACGATTTGCATGATTCTGTTTCTCTAAAGGGAGTCTGTGCACGTTCACAGGACACAGGAGAACCCACAAGATAACTATGGTCCACCTTTTCTAGATACTGAAGACTTAGGGCAAAAATTATATTACCATACCACAAGAAAGAGTGCAAAATTCACATGTAGTTTTAAGATACAGCAAAATCTTCCCCCAAAGTTACATTAGAGACTCAACTCTACTAAAGGTAGCCAGTCATTATACTTTAATGCTAAAATTATTTGATAGGGAAATTCTGTCAGGTAAGTTACTTCTGCTGTTGCAAAGTAGCAAAAAGATGCTTCTGGAATCAGGAATAAATGACTGCCAAGGAAGGTCCAGAAATATATGAACCAATAGTTTTGACAGGAAAATGTTACTGGTGCCCGTTCTGAAAACTGAGGCTATCAAAAGATGTTATTATAAAAAAATGTTAACGACTGCTCATTCTGAAAAGTGAAGCTAGAGGGTTATTATTATTAATTTAATCAGGCAATATTTCCAATAATTGACCACACTATTATGAGACTCAAGATTATAGAGAGATAATCTTTTAATCTGAGTCTTTTTTCTTGTTTTGAAAATTACATAATTTGGCTTACCTTGATTTATCCTTTACTGCTTAAGTCGGTTGGTGACTCTGATCACTTCTATTTCCTTCTTTTTATTCTAAATATTAAATACTTATCTTCAAAGTCCCCACAATTGATTTTTCTGTACCTGTCAGAATTAACCATCTTCCCCCTGCTCCTTAGGATATTAGATGTACATGGTGCATATTTTCATTATTAACTTGGCTTATTTTAAAATATATAAAAGAATTCTTGCTTTCAGTACCTCAACGTACTGATATAATGTAATAGTAGCTCTTTATTATTTGATGACTGATTGTCTTTGATCACCAGTAATTAAGTATTCATCTAAACCAACTGATGCACTCAGGTGCTTCACTTTGGTTACTCTGCACAGTACCTTAAACCCAGCAAACGTTTATTAGATAGAACTGAAGAGAATCAGAAACACCATCACTTTTCTGAGATATAGAACTGAAGGCAAAAGTGAGGTGATCTATCACTCCTAATAAATATAGTATATACACATAAAAGTATAAACATAAAGGCATACGTAACACATTTACAAGATGAACATCATTGCCTTCGGAACAATCTCAAATTCATAGTATTTAGAAAATAAATTAAGGTAGAGCATTTTATGAAGCTTGTCCCTGCTACCAGTTGTCATACACTGCCCTGTCATTTCACAGCTAGATGTGTCATCATGGCTGTTGAGAACATTAATCTTGCTTAGACTCAAAGAAAAAAATGTCATTCAAAGGAAAGCAATGAAGCATTTCTCTATATCTTTTATATTTAAAGGCTTTCTGTGTGTCATCCGATAAAGTCACATCCTAACAGTCATCTCTACATACAGCTCTGCTCATACTGCTTGGAGAGAAGAAGTAAGAACACACTAAGAGTTATGATCTGGTGTATTTATTCTAAGTCAAATGATGTTTTAAGATGACAATACTGGAGAAATTAATTTCTAAGGTCAAAAGATTTTAAAACCTCTTAATGTGGCATATGATTTGTTCTACTTAATTTTGGTAATGACTTTATTATCTCAGGTTTTTAAGTTCCATTCCCTTGCATAGCTATAATATCAAATCGATTTCTGCAAATATTACATTTTTTCAAAATATGTACTCTTAATCAAAAATCTTGCAATGTAGAGACTGGCATGCCTTTCCTTAATTCAAGAAAACTAGCGATGCTTTTTATACCAAGACATAAAGGAAAGTTGTAAAAAAAATCTCAGTGTCTCATCTCAGTGAATGGCCCAGCAACCACTGAGTCACAAACCCCAAACCTGGAACCCTTATTTAACTTAAATCCTTACTCCTCCCTAACAAAATCTTATCTATTTTTCATTTTGGGGTCTTTTGAATTTATGAATTCTCTTTTCTACACATTAATCCAATATAGTCAGATAAAAATAGGTATGAGATAAAGGGATTTTATTCTGAAAATGCTGTGTAGAACAAATTAAACAAGATTACCCCAAGAATCACTAAAGCCTTGAGCACATTTATTTTGACTGTAAATCTTCAAAGCACATTTCGAAAATTCACTTTGCAAACGCATAAAATACTTGGAGACCACTTAACCAAGCAATGAACTGCATTCCCACAAAGTAAAGAATGATATTGGTATGGAAACAGAGAGATTTTACCTTTAATTTAGATACCCAAGACTCTGGAAATGGCACATTAAAAAATAATGAAAGACTTGATATAAAACACTTTCAAACAATTGAATGATTGTACTATAGTTTGAAGAATATGGTTTCAAAGTTGTAAGCTTCTGGGGTTAGTTCTTCCACCCCAGAATTATATAATTTGTTGTTGCATGAGTGAGCAACGGTTGTCTTGTGTCTTATAATTTCCATCCATTTTGCATCCTTATGGGATTGTAAATGCTTACTTTTTGCTCTATTTCCCAGACACCTTGTCTTCTATTTTTTTCCCTCTCTTCCATTTAAAAGGAAGAGATTTGAGGAAGGATGCTTCTCTGAGAGGAAAAAATCAATTCCCTAAGAAGCAATAAAAAGCATAACTGAAATAATATACTACAGATTGTGCAGGGACAGAGCTTTGAGCATTCAATTCATACCAAGGCTTTCTTTCAAAGTCACTAGAAGATAAAGGAGCAATTGTACTTGGGCAATCTTCCAAATCTCAGCTGTGTGCTTGAAAAACTGCTCTTCTGGTAGCCAAACACGAATCATCAGTTGGGGGCTGAACAAGGGATGTTAGACCTAATAAAAACTCAAGAGGAGCCACATCAGATGAGAGACCACCACCATGAATGTTCTAGTCTGCATCTCCTTGTGGAACACAGGTAGCCTATTAGCTATTGTTCAACAGTAAAATTAGCTCAGTTCTGTTCACAGGCACCTCAGCACCTTAGTATACAATAGAAATCCATCTCTCACTGCCATCTGGCTGAAAATCTTCCAGTGCCCCTCCAGCCAGAAGTAAAATTTGGACACCTGCAAAATAAAAGACCCTCATTTATATCAAATACAGTGCTATACTAGTGCTTTAAAAAAATGAGGCCGACTTTTAAAACTGCAATCAGCCTAGGTATAAAAGCATGATTAATTCTTCAAAGATTATTTTTTCACTATATTTATTTACTGTCAAATTAGAGGTAACTAATTCTATGATAATATTTTATAACATGAAGCAAAAGTTGAAAATGGAGTCATTAGTATGTTGTGGTTATTTTTTCTTCAGCTTTTATCTCTTCATTAAAGAAAAATATTGTACTGGTTAATAATTTGTATATAAACTAAACAAATGAATCCCATTGATGTTCAAAAATTATACTTTCAAAGGTCAAATCAATTTTTCAGGCAAATAATTACAAACCATTGTACAGTTAAAAACTCTACTTCCATAATTAAAGCAGAGAAATAAAAAGTACAATAAAATGTTGTATAAGAGAAAATGTCAACATTAAAAGTAGGTACAGTATAGGTTGTGTATTTTTGAAACAAAAACTAGTATCATCAGTTGTGGTTTTTCCTTTTTCCCAACTGGGGCCCACTCTGCAAATTTGCTAATATTGAGCTTTATCCCGGATCTTTTGTGTCACACTGATGACAACAGGACTCCATGAACAAAATACATGTGGCTTAGATGAACGACATGGCATACTTTATTTTCATTAAGTACATGAATATCACACTCAAAATGTTTCCCACCACACAGCCTGGGTTCTACATATGCTTCTACAAGTCTAATGAATCAAACAGCACCAAGCTATCCTTCATGTCATTTTGTAAAAGCACTGATGTCATATAAACCAGAAAAGTGTCTTGATTTTTCCATCAGCCATATTTGAACAACTAGTTGTAAACACCATCCATGTCAAGAAGAGAACAATTCTCTACAGAAAGACACTGAGAAGATATGGAGATTGACAGGTTTAGTCACACCACTACAACTATAAAATGAAATAGAAGTCATTAGTCAAAAATTTAGTCTTAGGAGCTGGAGGTAGAGCATCACAGTGGAACACTTGCTTAGCATTCATGCATCCCTGCATTCAGTCCCCACCACTGGGAAAAAAAAAAAGTCAATGCTAAAAGAGAGAAAGATGATGAAAATTTTAACTCAGGGTGTTTATGGAGGTAGAGATTCCTAATTCCTACTTAAACTTCTATGTTGACAATGAATATTTAGAGTTTGGGCAAATAATTTACACAAATTTGCTTGATTCTGTATGCTGTATGTAATATTTTAGTTTATAAAACACAAACAGAATGATGTCATTTACAAGATATCACACTGAGAACAGAACACCAAGTTTTGTTTTACCTTTAAAATTTGTATTATTTTGATATTCAAAATAGACATTAGAAACAAAATATTTTCGAACATGATATACACAGTTGATGACCTAAATGAGAGTATAAGGAACCTTGGAATTTCTTATTTTTATGGACAGAATTGCAAAGAGTATGCTAACATTTTAGATTTCACTTTTTTACTTTGCAACATCCTTATGAAGTGATTACATTAGACATAAGTTTATGTGCTCATGATTGATGAGCAAAATTGCCTCTGAGCTATCATTTTTAGACTTCTTTTTCAGGATAAAAGAGACAAGATTTATATTTTGAGGAAGTGCATTCCACAAAGTTAAAATTAAAAGTGAATATCTTAGTGTGCAGCTAAGCAGGAAAACTTCAAGCAAGTAAAAAATAAAAACACTTTCTTGTCTATATGAAATGACAAAAAAGTCTACAGATTAAAAAAAATAATATATTGATGTTAAAGGACTTCACCTATTTATGGGATTTATTTCCCTTGCCATTTATTTCCCAAAACGTCCAGTTTCTAGGACTTTAGGCTTTTGTATATACTAATCAGCAGAATGATAAAAAATTTCAAATACTGCAAGATTTAAATCCTACTCCTTGCAAACAAACTGACAGAATAATTTTTGTAAAATAAGTTCTGATGTTTGGTTCTAAATGAATCTAACAATAATATTATTGCATTAACACACAAAATATTCACCAGGGATTAACAACACCAATTAGAGTAAACTGTTTTAGTGGGATTCATCCATTTCCATGTGCACACTCAAATATATCTGTATGATGAAAAACAAACATACCCACATATTTATAGTCTTTCTTAGGGCATGCAAAAACTTAAAAAAAATGTTTCCAAGTTCTAACCTTTCCTTGGACAATCCTCTCTTTTATTTCAGAGTCCACATTTTAAAATTTCTACTGAGAATACAAACATCTTTTTTAAAAAAATTAAAATTAAAAAATTACAATTAATTATATTCCTATGAATTCAGTCTTTTTCATTGTGAATCATGAATTAAAGTCATAATTTCTTTTTTTTTTAAAAAAAGCATACAAACATCTTTTCTAAAGAGTATGATAAAAGAACTTACTCAATGTATTTCATCATCACTCAGTTTCCAGAAACCTTTCAGAATCCCCTGTGGTGGCTAATTTTATGTCAGTCAGGTAGGATATGGTGCTCTATATCTAGTCAGATACCAGTCTAGATTTTTGTTGTGAAAGGTATTTCTAAGATGTGAATAACATTTAATAAGCAGACTATAAATAAAACATGTTGCTCTTCATAATGTGTGTGCACATGTGCATGTTTGTGGGTGGGTGGGAAATCTCCTTTAAGGAGTTTATGCCTTAAGAGAAAAGATGGAGGATCCCAATAGAGGAGGAAATTTTACCTCCACGTGGTCTTTGGACTCAAGATTGCAACATCAACTGCTGCAAGAATTCCTGACACAACAGCAAGTCCTGAAGATTGCAGACTTATCTGTCTCCACATTGTATGAGCTGATTCCTTAAAATAAATATTTCTGCATATGCCCTGATAGTTGAGTCCTCTCTCTGCATATATCCTAGCAGTTTAGTTTTGTTTCTCTGCAAAACCTAACGTATCATCACTTTGCTTTCATTTCTATTTAGTCTCAAATGAGGCAGGGTCTAAACCTGATTGACATGTGTTCACACATAAAGCATGTGGGATCTGCCTTTTGCAATCTCATGGTTCTCACATTGAACTCTGTGTCTTATCGGTCCAGAGGGCTGCCTGATGGAGGGGAGCTGCCCCCAGAGCTGTGGTACTCTATCTTTTTTAAAATCACAATAATTTATTCTTCTGCTAGAGTTGATACAGTTTTAAATAGCAGCAAAATACGCAGTGGTGGAAAATTGGCACAGAACCTATAAGCATTTCCCAGTAAGGCTGTCCATGCTCAGAGCTGTGGTGCTCTTGCCTGCTGGTCTGGTAAAGGCACAGCCATGCTCTAGCTTTCAGCTTGGCTTTGGCTTCAGGCGTAATGAGTTGTGTACCTAAGAAACATTTTGCTGCTTATACAACTAGAAGAAAGCCCTGTTGCCTTTCTGCTTTATCACAGACACAGGAACCTTGGGATATCCCAGCAGTGCTTTTCAATGCTGCACAGATTCAGCCTAGGAGGACAGCCTGCGTGGTGTGATGTGAGCCTGCCTGGATGCACCCTCATATCCTCTCTAAGTGGACATCTGGGGAGGTGCATAGTGATGGCACTATTCACTTTTGAGGAAGATCCCCTTAGCTAGCTGCCATGGTCCTACTGTATCTCCCTGAATCCACATTAACAACCCCTCCATGCAATGGGGTCTTTAGAGAGACACTAAATCATGAAGATGGAGTTCTTGTGTTTGAGATCAGCAACCTTATGAAAGGAATGGAGAGAACTAGCTAGGCCCGTGGCGCTCCTGCTGTAAGAACCTGAATTCTTCCCCTCTTGAGGATGCAATAAGGTTCCATATTGGAAGCAGAGAACACACGCTCACCAGATCGCCCTGACTTTGGACTTCCCAGCCTGCAGAACCATGTGGAAATATATTTCTGTTCTTTATTAATTATGTGCTCTCCACTTACG
>JAJEJO010001948.1:398110-408269 GCA_020662805.1 Glaucomys volans
CAGCCTTAATAAAAAGTTCTTTGATGTTGCCTTCTCATGTGAAGACAAATTTGTCTGGCAAAAAAAAATCTTCCTTTAGTACTTTTCCTCAAAACCCCATAGTGCTATTACACATTTTTAAAGTCTCTGTGATTTCTTTCTGTTTATATATTTTGAGACACTGCTGGAGCTATACCTAAGGTGGGCTGATGTCCCACAAAGACAGTGAGTCCTTTGTTCATGTCCCACTCCTTCTGTGATGAATGAACACATTCTTCAAAAAGAGAGTGAGGTAAGTGGATGTGCATGGTTCCTATCTAAATTGCAGAATCTAGCGGACAGTGTCTGGTGAAGTGACACAGTTCTAAGGTGGACCTTATTCTTCCACTGCCTAGAACTCCCATGTTGAGAAAAGCTACAATATGGAAAAAAAAAAAACACCGCCCACATAAACTGCTCTTTGGAGTTTGATCTCCTCCCATCTCTTTTGTTTGTAGTGGTTCATTTGTGGAAATTATATTCTGCAGGGAACAATATATAACTATGAGTTTCCTCCTCCCTGTTTTTAATTCAGTTACTTTCTGAGCAGGTTGTAAGCAGGTACTTGCAAAAGGGCCTTGTTGTAAAAAGCAAATCTATACGACAGGTGTCCAATTCTTTGCATAAAAGAATTTTTTTATTTAGAGTCATGCCCATATAACTTTTCACTTTTATTTTATAGACAAGCACAGTTAGTTCGATATCTAAAACCATTGCTTAGGTAAGATGCCATTGGCATTTTAAAATGCAGTTACATCAATAGAGAGATGGATATGTATGTGATAGTGAGTAAAGCAAGTCAACTGAGATATTGGAGATATATATATATATCTATCCTATATATATCTGTGTGCCCACTATTTCAATTGCTGTATTTCTGAAATATTATACAACTAAATGTAATTTCAAAATTCCTCCAAATTCTAGCAGTAAGCAGACCATCAGTCTATGTTTTCCATATTATAAACTGTCATCTTTAGGTCCTTTTTGTTTCTTCTGTCAATTTATTGGGATATTTGGGAAGAGTGTTCCCAAAATTTGTTTTTAGGTTTGTTTTCTAATCAAATGCTATCTCAAATTAAAATCTTAGTATGTTTTAACAGTAACAAATTGCTATTTAGTGAACCTATACAGCATCCAAAAGTCCCTTTTAGGGCAAAGAGGGACTCACAATCTAAAGAAGAGTCAAATTAATTATACTAACTGTTCATACTAACTTAAATAATACATAGCAACACAAAATTTATTAGGTCAATTGAAACTATCCAAGAAATGAATGCAGTGATTATTTATCTCTTAGGGATTATTTCAAAAAATAGCAAGTATGAATCAAGAAAAACAAAACATATGGGGGATATGCCACAAAATTGGTGTCCCCCATTTCAGATCTTTACCTTGCCCATTTGAAATAAAAAACATGCCACATAGTTATAAAGACACTGATACTTGATTTACAAAATGTACAGCTTTATGAAAGTAAAGGTTTATATTTATCAAAAAAAGACATGTACCTTAGAGCCAGTCTCCAAATTAAAATTGGAAATAATATCTGTGCTCTTCGTGTTTAGGTATTATGAAACATGAAAGAGATGTCACTATAAATACCAGGTACTGGCCAAAGTAACTTTACCTTGCCTAGCGGAGACAATTTGCTAGTCAGCACCATATGCACATGCCATATAATTTACATGTCTCAGTCTTCCCCTTTTCGATTCTTTCCTATTCTTCAATAGGGAAGAACAGATGTACAATCTGGGCTACTGAACAATAATCAACAAGGATGGGGAAGCCTCATGAAATCTCATTTATCTGTGTGACAATTAAATAATTTCATTTTTTTATTGGAGAAGTTTCAATGTTTCTGCCATACCCTCGAAATAGGTATTCTAAGAACTTATGCTATACTTCCTCTTAGACTCTTGGATGCTTTTACCACATTGACTGTTACTTTTATGTTCTAAAAATAGCTCTGGTTTTTTCACTTCTCCTTCAATTGTTAGATTACCCTCAATTTTTCTTTATTTGTTTTCATTTGATTTGCTAAACAACTTGCTTTTTTTTTTTTTATTAAAACTATGACTTTTTCACCCATCACCTGGAACTCCAGGGAACTAGATATCCTGTTTTTGAAGCATAAACAATACTCACTCTTTCAGAGCCTTTGTTTAGTTTTCACAGTGGCAGAATAATGGGAGATAAAGCAGGGGTCTTGTACTTGGGAAACCTAATGGACATATTCTATAATCACTTGAGTGCTTTCTCTGCAGACAGCACTCCTCATCTAGCAAGTCATGTGCAAAATAAAAAGAAATGACAAAGCCCCTGTCTCCCCAAGAGACTTCAATCAAATGGGGGATGGAGTAGGCAATTAAGCACCACATGCAGAGGTATCTATCAGTAAAAGTTAAAAGAATGAGGAAAAAATGTGAGCTAGAACAGTTGATAGTAAATAGTGTGAGATGAGGGGAAAGAAAAAAATGTGTCCAGTGGGAGGGAGCTTAGGTTCTGGTCAGATAAGGATGAGAGGCAAAATTGGACAGAGAACAGCCAAGGTGAGGAGAATCTTAAACACCAGATGGAGATTTAGGATTTCCAGAAATCAGAGAGAAATTTTTGCAGGATCTGAGCAAAAGATCAAGTGTGTTAAAGGTAGTATAAGAAGATTGCCTCTGCTGGTGTGCAGGAAAGCCTGGCAAGCCAGGTTCACCTGGAGCAGATTGATACTCCAGCTGTGAAGTCAGGAGAGTCCAATGCACTTACAGCAGTCTCTGATGTTTCCAGGATAAAATGCCTCACATGCACACACAGTCACTAACATAAAATGAGTGGAATTTCAATGAAACTATGTTTTCTCTGCAGTGAAGGAAGATAATTTCTAATTTCCTGTATAAAATGCCACTGTGCTCTTGTCTTGCATCCAGATGCACAAGGTACAATAATGCTTCCTGTTCCTTAACTTTGGCATTATGTGGGATTCCCTGTATGCCTGACAATAGAGATGTGCAACATTCATGGAAGATAATGCCATTGTTTCACGTTATTCTAAAGAATAACACTAAACATAAGAGACAACTTATAGTTAGAAAAATAAAAAGAGAATATTCTAAGAGTCTATAGGTGTGAAATACACTCTCTGTACAAACCCTTTGCCATTGGTAAAAGCAGAAATACAGCAGTCTTTCCCCCGCCCTTATTTTGAAAGATTACTTTGGAACTAAATATCTCAAAGGATATGTTACAATTGTCAGGTATCCCATAATAAATGTAAAAAGCTTATCCAAGACACCTCTACTTTACCATCTTATCTCCAGTTTCAATTTTAGCTAAGGTTGCCTGATTCTTGCAACAATTCTGATTAGAATGCATTGACCAGTGAGTCATACACATGTAATTTTCAACAATTTGTAGAAAACATTTTTTAAAGAAGAAATAAATTGATTATTTGAGCTACTGAGTATATATACTCTCAGAAGTATTATCATCATTTTTATTATTATCACTAGGAAGCTAGTTTTACAAGTAAACATTTTCAAGAGAAAGAGTCATATCAAAATGAAGGTAGTAAGCAACACACAGCTGGCCTTTCAGGTTTAATTTCTTTCTTGTCTTTTGTACTAGAAAACATTTTTAAATTCTTAGTTTTCATTTAAAATAAACAATCATTTATTGGTAGCAATTATTTAACATTTCTTAAATCTGGAGAGTAATTATCTAAAGACAAAAGAAGCATTTTGCTTTTACAAGAGAGCATTAGACTCTCTTCAGAATGAGAAATCATAAAGGAGAATTGTTTCTAGGGCTCTAGGCCTATCTCCATGCCTGTTGCTTTCATTTCAGTAAACTGATTTACTTACATTCTCACATTCAGTGCATTTTGATCACCTGTTAAAAACAAGTGATTTCTTTTTTGTTTTATTTTAGTTCATTGTACACAACTGGAGTACAACTCTCATTTTTCTGGTTGTACACAAAGTAGAATCATACAATTTGCATATTCATACATACACATAGGGTATAGATGTCTGATTTCTTGATTGTTGAGAAAAACTGTAAGCACTTGATTTCTTGATGAAATAAAACTTCAAAGGAAGATCTAGATTATTTTATTTTATATGATATTTTATTAAACAACATTCAAAATTAATGTGCCACAGATAAAACTTTGAAAATGTGCCTATCATTTTACTGTGTTATACCAATAAAAACTTCCTTATAGCTAGGAAAACAATTGTGAACAAGAAACTTAAATATTCAGTATGGATTATTGACAAATATTGTCATGCCTCTATAGATAAAATAATATCCTTTTAAATACTTTGAAAAAGATATAGATTATAAATTAACATGGGATAAATCTTTATATCTTCAACTACCTCCAGGAAAAGTTAAAAAGAACATAGTAAGATAAGCTCTTTATAACAAATGTGTAAGGAGATCTTCGAATACTTTAGTCATTCACATGTATATTAAAAAGAAAAATAGAGACAAATAAAATCACTCATCTAAAATCCTGTGGCTATGTGCAATATGGAGTCTTCTAACAGCAAAACATTTATTAGAACAAAATCGATTCAAATGCAAACCTCAGATGCAACACTGTGACTACCTTCCAACACACTTTACTATGCTAAAGTGACTGTTCTAAGTGGTTACAGATGTACTGATTCCATTAGGACTGAAAAACCATTTTTTTATTTATTTACTTTTATTATAAACTTATACCTTTTCATCTTGGCCTTGGGTTTTGAGACTGCCCTTTTGGATGTGGTAAGATGAGTTTAATAATCTGTTTAACACTCGCCTCATGTAGAAGCCAGAAGTAAAGCACTGAAATCATTTTCTGGTTTCATCTTCAGTTTCATAAGACAGTTCATTTTTCAACAAATGGGATATTGCTTCATTTAAAATAAAGTAAATCTTCCTTCTCTTCAAATGTCATTCTTTCTGATAATTTTTCTTTCCTCCTTACACACACACACACACTGCATGTTAATATTCATATGTGCACTGAGTTATATATTATCAATGTGTGCAGGCACATATATGTGAGCCACATATAAATGTACATGAGTATTCACATACATGTGTATTTATAAAGACCATATAGATATATCAGAGCCATTCAAAATGACAACCCATGTACTTGCTCTCCATTCACTAGTTATCATCCCAGAACCAGAGAGCAGTAGTTATTCAGAGCATGGGCTAACACAAATATATTCATTTTTACTTTAAAATTAAAATTGAGAAGCCTGCAAAGAAGCTGATAAGTTGTCTACTAGAGTGTAAAGTCTACCACAGGCTATAAGGTCTTGCACAGGTGGATTATGTGTAATGTAGGAAGAGGAATAAATATCATCTCAGGTGAACAAATCCATCACAGCTCTCACCAGGCAAGGCTAACATTTGAAGCAATGGGAAATTATGAATGTAACATTCCATTGAAAGGTAGCAATATAAATACGGCGCAGTGTGTGTATATGCATGTGTGTGTATCTTTCAGAGATGTGTCTTCCAATGCAAATACATTTCTCATAGATGAAAGTACAAAGAAAAATTTTGATGTGTCTTTTTGTTTTTCATAGAGAAGCGGACTTAAGAAAATTATGTGTAAATACAAAAGTAAATGAATCTTAGTTTTCAACAAAAATATTAACTTAATATGATTTAAATGATCTAGCCATACAATGCTTCATCATATATGTATCCTGGTATCTTACATGTAAAATGTATTTTTCATACACAAAAGGAAGCTTTGGTTCTGTCAAATATAGAGAAAACTGTTTTTATCCAAAGCCACATATAATTTGGTACATGGTTTCTTAATAAAATTTCAAATCATTAGAACCACCCAAGATATTAATGGTTTCTGAGATAAAAATTATCTTATTTCTCAAATATTTTTAAAAACTTATCCACTATGAAGGAAATAGAATATTCAAAACTATTTTTCCAAAGTTGATTGGTCTTGAAACATTACAGTCTCTCCCTTCTCTTCTGTAACACAGCTCTCTCCAGTATAAATCCCTTCCCTTCACCTCTCAGACACAGGAGAACTGAAGGAAAGAGCAAACAATTGGCATTCAGCTTAATGACAGCAGACACCAATATAACTCAGTTCTCCCTTCTTTATTTCAATTCTTCCAGTATTGTTATATTTTGAGTATGGAATGTCCCTCAAAGTTTCATGTGTTGGAAGCTTGGTCCCCAATGCAGCAAAGTTTAGCAGTGGAGATTTGGGAAGATGTCTGGATCAGAAGGGTTCTGATCTCATCAATGGGTTAATTTATTTGATGATAATATATTTGATGGATTAAAAATTTAAATGGACTACACAGAAGTGGTGGAATTTGTAAGCCAGGGGGGATTGGTGGGAGAAAGTAGGTCACTTGGGGGCATACCTTTGGGATCTAATTGTGTCCCTGATTTCTCTTCTCCTCTCCCCCCGCCCCTTCATATTCTCCTCCTCACCATTCTCCCCCTCCCCTTCTTCTCTTCCTCCTCCTCACCTTAATCTGACCCTGGATTGAAACCTCTGAAATCATAAGCCAAAATAAACTTTTCCTCTAGTTTATTTCAAGTATTTTTGTCACAACAATGAAAAGCTAATACATCACCATGTATTTCCCTTCAAAAAGGTTCATCTCTCAGCAGATATAGAAATGAAAAGGAACTGGCCGGGTGTGGTGGCGCACGCCTGTAATCCAAGCGACTTGGGAGGCTGAGACAGGAGGATCGCGAGTTCAAAGCCAGCCTCAGCAACTTAGCGAGGCCCTAAGCAACTCAGTGAGACCCTGTCTCTAAATAAAATACAAAATAGGGCTGGGGATGTGACTCAGTGACCGAGTGTCCCTGAGTTCAATCCCTGGTTCAAAAAAAGAAAAGAAAAGAAAAGAAAAGAAAAGAAAAGAAAAGAAAAGAAAAGAAAAGAAAAGAAAAGAAAAGAAAAGGAACAAGGGAACTAACATTCACTTAAGTAATTGAGAGCTGGGCATGTAGCTCAGTGTACAGTGCTTGCCTAGTGTGTGCGAGACCCTGGGATAGGTCACAAGCACAGGAAGGAAAGAAGGAAGAAACAGAGGAGGGAAGGAAGGAAAAGAAAAGAAATTGAATTAATGAATATCTTTTTAATGATCTGATTTGCAATGTTCAGTGTCATTATGACACATAAACTTTTTCTTTCTAATGGTGACTGACTTCACCTAAAACACAATACTGCAAAACTATCCTTTCCTACATAAGTTTGATAATGAAGCTAGCCTTGTTCTAAAACATTATCACAATAAAGTGACTTTCTTCCCACATCCCAGTAATTGCACCATTTCCCAAACATCAATTTGGGCATCCTTTTTTCTTACAGTTTCCTGCCTATAACCTATGGACATAAGGTGTCTAGTGCTCCCATTCAGGGATTCTTGACCTCACTGCCCCTTCTGGTGCACTGATATTTTTATTGACCATCATTCCCTATTGCTTCACTTCCCTATTGCTGTTCAACCAGCTTAGATTCTACTGAGAGCATCATTAATTCTCATTCATTAACTCTCAACTCTACTTTTCCTCTAATATTTTGCTAGAGAAACCCCAGTTAAACCTATCTTCTGATGATATTGCATTTGTAATTAGGTAGCTAAAAGTGACTGAATAACAACAGCAGTATAACCAGGATAACTTGGTTCCATATTTGATTTTGATTACAAACCTGAGGTGACTCCTTAGCACAGCTGCTTAACTCAGCTACTCCCCACATCTCTTTACTCTCCTGTGAACTATTTCACATCTTTTCCTCTCCTGCTACATCTTCTTCATGGCCACTCCTACTCTTAGCTTGGTCCTTTTGAACTCAGAGAAGAATATTCTCATCACCCTGCTCTAGCTAATTAAACCAAGGTCATCTCTTCCCAGTGCATGCCAGGAACCCACTTCTCTTTCTCTGACAGAGTTTCTTGAATCTCTGTGGTCCAGGAGCAGACCTCCACCCCAGAATCCACTGTGGACCTACAGTTGTGTAACATGGAATAATAACAAATTACCTAAAGAACAAAATGAAAAAGTGAAGACATGCAATATTGATCAGATTCAAAACACACAAGTACTTCATCAAATTATTGTCAATGATTACTTTCCAGTTTTGTCTTCTCTTGTTGCACACAAGCAATTAATTACCAGCCAGGTGAGCACACTGTGCGTAGCATGCCCCAGCGTACCCAGTATTACCCATTTTACGTCTAACTCTTGTTGCTTACCCTGCTGGAACATTCTGCCCTTAGAGGGTCACATATTTTGTTCCTCATCTTCTTCACCTCAGCTCAGCTCAAATGTCACCACCTCAGTGATAACTCTTCTGACTACTGTATCACGTCTCTCAAAATCTGGTTATCTCTCTCCCTCCTCTCCTCCAGCATTATTTTTCTTCAAAGCACTGATCATTTATATGGCATTCTTATCCAATTATTATTTATTATTTTGTCTCCCAGTATAATTTCAGTTCCATGAGAATGACTTTATGTTTTTACTGAGTTCACAGTATTTATATTATGCCAGCCACACTGTAAATACCTAATGGCATTGAATTAATGCTCAAATTAAACCAAAAATACAACCAAATATAATGGTCACAGGTTTTAAGAGAAAGGCAAAAGGTATCTGCAGTTCCTTGAATACTAATGCTCAGTTTCTGTCACAATAACATACATTTAATGCTTTTCTACCATGTACTCCAAAATTAAGGGAGGAAAGAAAAAAACATTGCATCTATCTCTCTGGAAAGACAGTGCCATGGTGACAGGGTCTAAATTTTTTACTGTTAAATGTGCTTTTAAGATAAAGTTGACTTGACAACAGTCACACAATAACAAGAGTTGCAATTATTTTGGGATGCTTAGGGTGAAATCAACTAGAACAAGATTTCATATGGAGGAACTTCCAATGAAATGAAGGTATGGGCAATTAAAACACACTGCCTTTCAAAAAAAATCAACTAGAAGAGAATTTATAAAATTACTTACTGTTACTTAAAATTTTGCAAACGGACAACTCACTTTAAGTGTTCTTATCACACTCATGTAAAACAGTGATAACAAAGAGGAGAAGAGGAACCTTGAGCAGTGTTGGTTAGGTTTGTGGTATCAACTGTGATGATGCTTTCACAGGTCTACATTTATGCTAAAGTTCTTGAGTTGTGTACATTAGGTATGTACAGTTTTTTGTATTTCAATCATACCTCCATACAGTGGTTCAATATTGAAAAGTCATGCTCCTTTATTTATAAAGGAAACTAAATTTATTTTAGATCAAAATGGATTTACTGTGTATGCATTACATTAAATAGAATGTGTGAAATTCAAAATATGGAGAAAACGAATTGAAGGAAAAAATCATAACTCATATTCTGGAAGGTAAAGAAACAGTGAAAAACATTACATTTTGAAGAATTAAAAATGATCAAAAAAGATTGTCCTTTAAAAATATTAAACATAGTTCCTTATGATTAGATTTGTGTCAAATATTTTATTACATTAGATACAATGTGCATCTTATTTCCTTACAAATTTCTTGAAGCTAACATATTAATTTTTTCTGATATGAAAAAATACACTAATTTTAATGATGTTATTGAAAGGTATTGATTTTAATTTTATGTCCCCAAGCTCCCTGCTTAGGGGAACAGTAAAGATACTCTGGAAAGTGATCTCTTTCTCCATTTGGCTTGATGGGAGCTTGATCTTCTCTCAAAACAGGCTGAGCCACTGCTGGGTCATCTGCTAGATGTGGATAGAGAGTCTGGGAGAAGCCCTTTTTCTAAGGCAGCCTGGGACCTCTCCAGTGCGTCTGCAGTAAGACTTTTATGATGGGGGTGCCACACAATGGGAAACAATAAAGCTAGCAACACTAAAGTTTCCCTATAAAGGGGCATAAGTAAACTGTGCTGAGGTAATGGACAGATTAGCCATCATGATCATGCAGGGCTGGATGAAAATTCATGTAACTATACACCAAAAAGGACAAATTTCACTCTCTGTATATAGACTACACTTTAATAAAGCTGATTTTAAAAATTAAAAATTGAAAATAATGCTTCACATGTTGTTTTAAAATTGTTGATATATATATATATATATATATATATATATAAACTTGG
>JAJEJO010001948.1:408369-462326 GCA_020662805.1 Glaucomys volans
AGTCACACTGTGTAATCATACATGTACATAGGGTAATGATGTTTGTATTGCTTTTCCTTGCATTATAATCTGCAAATATGACATAAGAGGACATGACAAGGTAGAAAATTAATACTTTAATATCATTCTATGGAGCAGTATATAATACTCAACAATATCATATATTGTTTGTAAAAATCTCAAGCATTACATAATTGCCTCAATTAAGAACAGGTTTTAATATAAATGAAAGACCTGGTTCTCAAGCACTTGAGAACCAAAGTGGAAACATTTTTTTATTTCAATCTAATTGGCTCATTCTTCCACCTTAGTTTGCTCTCCTCATATCTTCTGAGGTACTGCCTTTCTATGAAAGAATATTGCTTCTATTTTTAGTTGTTTGTCCTAAGCAGTAAATACATCATTATTTACCATATATATATAAATGTAGCCTGCATATAACATGGAAGGTAGATTGTGAACAGATACAACAAATATTTTGAATGAAGACTATCTTTAGGAATGCTTAAGCATTCAAGTAAAGAAATATTCTGCTTAAGATTAAATAGGTACAATAATGTTTTCTACAGTTTTTGAACTTCAAATTATAAGAAACCAGGAGCATTTTGTGGTTTCAGAGAAATCATTCATCATTCTTTCGTACTAAATAGGAAAATCCAAATTCATCTTCTAAGGTGGCTCTTCAGATGTTTATCATTCAAATACATTCATCATTGTCTCCCTTTCCATTGGAGAAGCTATTCTATGCATCTATAACTTTTTAGAATTTGAAGACTATAGAATGAATAAACACATAATATAATCAGGAATAAGAATCAAACCTTTAAAAGAAAAGGGATCCAACAGGTAAATCTCAATCATCAGCACTCATACAGAGAAATCTT
This sequence comes from Glaucomys volans, assembly GCA_020662805.1. NCBI lineage: Eukaryota > Metazoa > Chordata > Mammalia > Rodentia > Sciuridae > Glaucomys > Glaucomys volans. The sequence goes on from JAJEJO010001948.1 coordinate 409,254, forward strand.
CCTGGTAGCAGCATACCATTAACTAAATTGGTTGAACTGAGTGGTGCAGATGTTTTTAAAATTCCCTTATACAAATAAGTGTGTTGGCGTCCAGTTCAATACTAATTCATATGGAAATAGCATAAGATTTAAAAAGTCAGATAAATAAACCCAAGAATTCAGGAAGTACTCTCCAAAAAAAAACATCTGATGGGAAATGGGAATGGGGCTCAGTGGTAGAGTGCATGCTAGGTTCAATCCCCAGCAACATATGCATACCATAAATATGATGGATCAATAATCATTGACATAGGTTTCCGGTTGCCCTCCCTCTACCCCCACTAAAGTGAAGGTGTTTTTGCCTGCTCAATCCCCATCTTACAACTCAAAATGTACAGATTTTCCTTATTGTGGAGAAAGTTAAAAGATCAATTTATGTAATAATAGATGTGAGGGATAGGAAAACAACATCAACATCAAAACACACAGGAATTTGAGTTGACTGATGAACTTGAGCCAAGGTAAGGCTGCCAGGAATTGCAATGCAATCGCGGTGACCAGAGAGAAGAAGGTAAAAGCCCACTGCACCTAGAACTTGTTTAACCACTGCATGTGGAGTTCAGTTCTTCATGTCATATTTTAAGAGAGACACCAAGGAACTTGTTCAAATGATGAACATCTGCTAGACCATCATGGAAGTTGGAATTTAGCACCAGGGTGGTGAGAATACTTTTGACTTAAAAAGGTAGATGCTATCAAAACATAAAAAGGGTTGCTTTGTGAGGTGTATTTCTGATAATTGGGATTTTAAAATTTGAAAGACTATGCAATGTGTTATGAAATTGCAGGTAGTAATGATAATAATACAAAGTTCTTCCCTCAAAGAATTTCTTCCATAGCCATATTCTCCCAGGTACTTGTAATTTCTATGTCGGAACTACTATGTAAAGTGATCATCTCTTATCAGGGAAAGGACACAAATGATCCTCTATAATTCCTTCCAATTCAAATGGTTAATGCGTTTTATTATTTCTTTACTGAAGAGGCTTGATATGTCTTAACAGGTTACAGGTATATTATTAGCATTTCTTCAATGTACCAATCAGAGCAAAACTAAGAACTGGCTGATTGTGCAAAAGGAATACATTAGCCTTTCATTTATTACCTTTGCAAATTTTCCAAAACATTTTAGAGCTATCAAAAAGTAAAAATAAAAAAGTTCTTAAAAACCATGTGTCCAACTGCATTGATTTACTTAGTACAAACAATAGCTAGTATGCAGGAAATTTATTTGCATGTTAATTAACTTTGGGGGAATGAGACCTGGTTTACTCTAAGATTATATAATGTCTTTCCAAAAAAAGAACAAAGCCAAAGTTTGGGGAAATGACAGAATTTAATTACTGTTTCCATAATTTCAAGGGGAATTCATCGACCATATCTTACATAAATGACTGATGCATTTTAATCAAAGGGAACCATGAACTTAATCAGTCTGCTTTGATATGATGGTGTAGACTGTCACTGAATATCAAACAAAATCTCTATGGCATAGCATAGCTAATAAAATAATAAGAATATTAACATTGATGATAGTAATTTTAAAATAGAACATCTAAACTTAAGGTGAGATGTACTGCAACAGTGTTTTAAATTTGTCTGATTTAAAGATACTATTTTAAGTTTTGAACAGTTGCTATTTTGCAGTAGCAATATAATGTTATACTTAGATGTCATAATAGGCTTTGGAATTAGGTAGGTATATAGCCTAATTTCAAATTTAGTATCCACTGTGCAACACTTAGCCTAATCTACGGTTATTTCCTCATTTATTTTGAATGAGGTTAAACATATACATTATAGGGCAGTTGTGAGAATTCAAATAGATAAGTCATGCCTGGAACATCCTTGGTTAACAATCCAGCACTTTGTAAAATTTCAATAATGGAGACTTTATAAAACATTTGTACAATAATATTTTATGTTAAGATATTGAGGTCCATTCGTATTACTGTCATCACTCCTTCCTTGTTCCTGCCAAAGTAAATTAGCTTTGGATTTGTGTGCATATAAATGATAGGTAAGCGAAGAAGCAGTCATTGCTGAATGCCTTTAAAATTGAAATCACTTCTAGCTAATTGCAGATGTTTACCATGGGGAGTGGTGTTCTGAGGTTACACATGGTGGGATTTCATGAGAATTAGGGGATCTTCCTCAGTAACTCTAAGTGAATCTTCTCATTCCACAGGGTTGTAAAAGATAAAGAATGTGAGCTCATGGGCTAGGAGCAGTACATAGTCTTAAGCCATTCATTAACATCAGTTTGGGTTACAAGCAGTGCCAAGCAGTTCAGTGAATTCAACTAACTTTTTCTACAAGCAATGTATCAGCAAGCCAAAAGATAAAACCCCCAGGTTTGGGATGGGAATATGGGTAAAATATTGATAATTACCCCAACTGGTCTTACTGCTGCTTCTCTAAGTGTTGAATAACACAAAAACATTGTTTGCAATTTCACTCCTTTTGACTTACACAAACACATTTTGGATGTGGCTGAGGAGTTATATAACCTTTGGTTGTTTGTGAGGAAAAAATCCCCAAATGAATAAATAACTACAGGTCCCAACATTCTAGTCTCATCAGACTCTGAAAGGTCCATATGATGCACTCGCCATTCTCTTCCTTGGAAAGACGTCCCCCCTCCACTCCCTCTCTGCCTTGTTCATCTTTCCAGAGGCACTCCAAATGCTACTCCTTCTGTCCAGCCTTCCCTGCTTCAGTGAAACTTTGAAACAGTTGACTGTTGTTGATGTTTTGAAAGTGCATGCTGTTATCACAACACATAAACATCTGTCTATCTATCCTTTTCCTCTTGGATACCACATATCACATTTTCATTGAAGAATCACAAGTATATAAATCTACAGATACAGGAAGAGGGAAGTGCAAACCTTCCAAAAGAGATTCGAGGTCAAAACCTGGCTGTGTTTCTATGACCTGGGAGGATTTAGTTAAATTTTCTGTGTTTACTCATCCTTAAAGGAGGACAAAAACCATTTCACCTCCAGGTTTGTTTTGAGGAGTAGACATAAAGAATGTCAAGTGATTACTGTAGTATTTGGTAAAGAGAATTATCTTTTAAAATGTCAGTTATTACTGTGATTTTTGTCAATAACTCAAATATGAAATACCATGATACACATTTTAGCAGGAAAAAAATTAAAATGCTGAAAGAAAACACTGTAAAAAAGTAATTTTGATTGAGATGCAAGAGGTGTGAAGCCTGTCATTTAGAATTCAAAAATGATTTGTAAATTGACTTAAATTTCTAGACTTGTTGAAAATTGAATTGGTAGTTAAAATATAAAAAAAGTCTAAATAGTTAGGAGGAGCTTTTCCCCCACCTTATGGATTTCAACTTTTTTCTTATTCATTTAAAAGGTAATCTGAGCTAAAACATCAAGAAAAGCTGATATGATTGCTATTCTAGATATCATTTTATGAATAGATATAGTCATAAAATTCAAGTTAAGGGTCAAGGGAAAGAAGGAGAAATTAAAGCGCTCTTAAACAAAGACAGCATTTCACCTTAATCTATAGCTTTACATGTCTCTGCAGTGACTATTTAGTTTCATTAGGTTTGGGAAGAAAATATAATGGTAAAAGCCTACCCACAACCAATGAGATGCTCCCCAACAAAAAGACTATAAATTCTTCATATACAAAAACCTTAGCTTTTTTTTTTTTTTTTTTTTAGTTCATTGTACACAACTGGAGAACAGCTTTCATTTTTCTGGTTGTACACAAAGTAGAATCATACAATTTGCATATTGATACATATACATAGGGTATAGATGTTTGTCTCATTCTCTTTCCTTCCCCACCCCCTACCCACCCCATTTTCCTCTATACAATCCATTCCTTCTCCATTCTTCCCATGCCTCCCCCCACCCCGACTACGTGTCATCAGCCACTTATAAGAAAAATCATTCGATCTTTGGTTTTTTGGGAGTGGTTTATTTCACTTAACATGATCTTCTAAAATCCCATCCATTTACCTGCAAATGTCATAATTTTATTATTCTTTATGGCTGAATAATATTCCATTGTATATATATACCACAGTTTCTTGATCCATTCATCTATTGACGGGCATTTAGATTGTTTCCACAATCTAGCTATAGTGAATTGGGCTGCTATAAACATTGATGTGGCTGCATCACTGTAGTATGCTGATTTTAAGTCCTTTGGGTATAGGCCAAGGAGTGGGATAGCTGGGTCAAATGGTGGTTGCATTCTGAGTTTTCGAAGGAATCTCCAACATACTTTCCAGAGTGGCTGCACCAATTTGCAACCCCACCAGCAATGTATGAGTGTACCTTTTTCCCCACATCCTCGCCAACACCTATAATACACAATATGTGCACACACACACACACACACACATAAGAAAGAAGGTGGCATGAATACAAGTGATTTTCATCTTATAGAAGGTTTAATGAAGTAGTCAAAAACAGATTAAGAGATGACTGAGTAAATAACATAATGACAGGAAATACAGTATAAAAAAGGGAATTCCTTAGAGACATTTCATAGTGAAGGAAAAAAAGGATAGAGTAGCAAGGGAAAACTATGGTCAAAATAAAATTATTTTCAGTGAGTTGATTTAAGAATATGAGTATTTGTAGGCTGGAAGATAATCAGACTACAATATAATAATATGGTTGATGAGAAATAAATGAGATTAATATTTGGATGGGAAAAGTCCCTGGAGAAATAAAAGCAGCTAAGATCAAGTGGACAGGAGAAGGGGGTCTGAAAAAGGTGCAAGATGTATTTTGCCACTGCTTCAAGAGAAAGGTAGGAAGGAAAGAATTCTGAGAAACATTTTGCTGATGAAAGAAAGCATAATTATAGAGATGGTTAAAAGACCAGTGAGAAATAAGTGAGTGGTTAGATGCATGAAAGAGAGGCTCATTCTTAAGGTGTCCAGTTGCTCTTGACAGAAAGAAATGCAGTAGAGATGATGAAAGTACTAAGGTAAACTGGACTTAAAAAGTCCACCTTCACAATACAAGGATTTCTGCTAACATCACATCATGAAGGGCCTTGTGGGGTTTACTAAACAATGAGATGTAGCTGGTCCAGGAAGGACATCACGGGAGAAGTAGCCTAGGCAGAGTGGCTACACTGGGGAAATAGTGAAGTAACAGAACCTGACGGAGTGGACAAGAAGAACTGAGGCACAAGAATTTGAGTTCACAACAGGACTGAGATACACACACATACACACACACACACACACACACATACACACACACAACCAGGATCAGCATAGTGGGTAGAAAAGGTGGAATCAATTGGTTTAATGCTAGAAATCACAGAGTCTAAACAGCACGGGGGTGATCATCAAAAAAGAAATACTCTTAATAAACGTGTTATCTGTCTGGCTAGTTAAATCATCTACAATGACAGAGTAAAAAGCAATGGGGAAAGGAAGACTCAGGTGACAAAACAGTGACTGAAAATGAAGGAATTTGCAGAGAGTTAGCAGATCAGCTGTGACTCACAAAGGGGGAGCAGGTCAAGGTAAAGAGGATGGGAGAATTAACAAGGGCTTCACCTCAGTCAGGGGCAGCACCTAGTGGCCTGCCTGGCACAGGTTAGAACTCAAAACAAATTTGTTGCACTGACCTAGTAACACGGGTTTTCTCTTTAAAACTGTAGAATTCAATTGCACTAGAACTTTTCATGTGTCTTCCATTTCTCTAAAACCAAGTACAATGAGAAAAATGACCCAGAACCCAGAAGAGCTTTTACCTTCAAAAAGAATTAAATGGGTTTGGAAATAAAAATAAAGTATATAAAGAAATTAGTTGATTATGAAGAGGGAAATGAGATGGGGAGAGGAAGGGGGTATGAAAAATGGTGGAATGAGACAGACATCATTACCCTATGTACATGTATGATTAACAATAATGATATGAATGTACATCATGCATAACCATAGAAATGAAAGTTTGCACCCCCTTTGTGTATAATGAATCAATATGAAGTCTAAAATTAAAAAAAAATTTAAAAAAGAAATTAGTTGGAAATCGGTTGATTAACAACACAAAATACAAATAACTGGAGTGCATTTTATGTGAAATAAAAAATCAACAGGTAGAGAGAGACCCAAGAGAAACAGGATTTCAATGACTTAAAATGACACCATGAAACATAGCAAGATGGTAAAGACAACAAAGAGAGGATCTTGGTGAGGTATGATGCAAGTGGGACATACTTGAGAAAGCTATTAATACACAGACTAAGAAAAATGGCCAGGTGCACACACCTGTAATCCCAGCGGCTATAGGGGTTGAGTCAGGAGGATGCCAAGTTCAAAGCCAGCCTCAAGAAAAGCAAGGCGCTAAGCAACTCATGAGACCCTGTCTCTAAATAAAATACAAAATAGGGCTGGGGATGTGGATCAGTGGTCAAGTGCCCCTGAGTTCAATTCTTAGTAACAAAAATAAAAAATAAAAAAATAAATCTATTTAATAATGCTCATCATTCTAGAGTGCATGGCCTTTCCCATTCATTTCAGTATTTGCTATCAGAAGAAAAACATGTTTTCCAGAATTTCACTTAAAAGACTCAGGTTCTAAACATGTACTATTAGGTGTCTGGACTATTATAACTACAGTTTTTCTCCACAGCTCTACAGTTTGAAATCCATCTTCCCAGTTGCAATGAATATAAGCAAATATGTTGCCTCCCCTTTAAGAATAAGTCAGATTATAAAGAATTTAGGATACAGGCATCACAATACTGTCCTGACAGACAGTGACAACGTTTCTGATACAATGCCTGCTAAATAAAAAATATGAAATTCAGCAAGACCTTGTTAATCATCTCATTTGATGGAAATTTATTCATTCAATACTCCCAAGAAAGAACGTCCTTTTTCTCTGAAATATTAAAATAGCTAGGAAGGGTTTATGATATCTAGCATAAAGGTATAGTTAGGACTTTCATTTATCAAAATGTGCTTCACCCTCCATAGTCTTAAGAAACAAGTGAAACTCGGTAAGTACTATCAATAATAATGGTGGAAGCTTAGAAATTCAGAATCATGTATTCTTTAGCTAAGAACTGATTTATGATTGGAACAGACCTTGAGTGTGATAAAAGAATTTCATAAGGATAGAAAAACCTGAATCCAGGTGTATTTGCTCAGACTTAACATAAGGGTCATAATTGTGATATATAATTTAGTGATCTCATCTGCATGCTACATATAATTGAGATATTTGTTAATAAATAATTGCTATGTTAATAATTAACAATTCAGATATTGTATATTGACGAAAGAAAGAATTCAATTCGTAATGAATTTAGAACATCATGAATCTCTATTGAAGCATATAGCTTCAGAGTACCAATAGCAAAAAACATTAGGAAAAAAAGGAAAAATTGACCAAAATTTATTTATTTTTCATTTTTGTTTATTTATTTATTGTGTGGTGTTGGAAACAAGATTCAGGACCACACACATGCTAGTCAAATGCTCTGCAACTCACTGAGCTCCATCTCCAGCCCTAAAATTCATTTTTAATTATCTCTCTCATTAGCAACTCTAAAAGATATCTGCAATAAAAAATTACTCAGCACGCTTTATTCATATAATAACAAGAAAGGTTTAATGATGGTAATCTACCAAAATTGAGAGGAGAATTCCTTCTAATGCAGTCTACATATCTCTGTAAAATAAAAATCAAACTGAGCTGGTTAATGATGGTATTTTAAAAACACCAAAAAAGGCATATAAATTGAACCACCTCATTTTGTGACCACAATGCAATGTAAATAATAAAAAGTAACTGGATTTTGGGGAAAAAAACAACCCATGTAAGGAATACTTCAACAAAGAGGAAATTAAAATGCAATTAGAGATAATTTCAAAAGTAATGAATATGATACCCAATTTCAGCTATTCCAGAATGTCATTATTTGTAACATGGGTAGTAATACAAGATGAAAATACAACTAGGTGAACAAAGTTATATTTAATATGATTATTATAGAAAAGGTTAAACATATAGAAAGGCAGAATGATATAACACTCATATACCTAGCTCCAATAATTATTTGTTGATTTATTCCAATCAGGATCTAAGCTATGCTCACATATTGCATTTAGCTGATATAACATGTATGTCCCTTTTAATTTATAAATTCTCTCACTCTCTGTATCTTTCCTCTCTCCCTCCTTCATTGCATTTTTGTAACTAAAGAAGAAAGATCATTTATCCTAGATTTGTATATGCTGAGTGTTATTTACACATCTCACAATGCCCAGAATTTTCTGTAAATTGGTTGGTTAGTTATAGACACTTGATGAGATTTAGGATATGATTTTTCCAAGAGCATTTCATTCTTTTAGGAGGCACAGAATGTTCACTGGTTTTTCTTTCAGAAAGTTAAGTCATTAATCAACTAAACTCATATTCTGTTTACAAAGAGAAAATATAATTCCATCATTCATTCTTTAATCATTAGTTGGAGTAATTCTACATAGGAAGCCTTCTGTCTTCTATTATTTCTTTACCCTGAGTAAAGAAATATTACCTCAAATATCATATCTAGAATAAAAAAGGTGGACTTTCTTAAAAATCAAACCAAATATAAGATACACAAAAGCTTCCATAAAATTATCTAGAGAATAGAAAACATAAGTAATATGCATTAAGAAATGAGAGACAAATGTGATATGAGAGTTATTAGAAAATAATCTCTATTTAAAACAATCACATAAATGTATAGAATTTCCAGAATCTCTTTCTAAATGGCTCTTCATCAATTGGGCATACATGTCTGTACGTGTACATGACACAGAAAAGTTTATCAGAGTGGCAGGTAGCATCCTGGTTAAGTACACATAGCATGGTGTGGTCAGGTTGCCTGGGTCCTCCTTTCAATAACTGTGCAACCCAGAAGAAACCACCTAACTCTTCTTTATTTTGGTTTCCTTGCTTTTAAAATGAGTCTAATAATAACTTCTCATGTTATTGTCAGAATGTAAATGAGCTAATACAAGCCCACAATCATTTATATAAAAATCAGAGAAAATGCTATGGAAATCAGAAGTTTATTCAAATTCTGAACTATGATGAGGCAGTTTAGACTTTTTAATTATGCCCCCTGCTTTGTCTACAGAGGTATTAGCATGTCTGATCACAGGATGTTGCTCTTGACCCCACTGGAGAATTATTATGCTTTCATGTCTGAGCACAGGCTATTGATTTTCTACAAAATCTCTTTAAACCTCTTGAATATTACTGCATCCTTTCAACATCTTATTTCACTTATTTTTTTAAATGGGAAAGATATTTCAAGACTTGTCAAGATTACCTATTTCTTAAAACATAAGTGATATTTTATCATGATTATATAGATAGATACACATTGCATTAGTATTTAAGTGAAGTAAGTATATAAAGTACATCACAGGTGACCAAATAAAACAAGAAAACTATAATGAATGGTATGCTTCCAAAGGCTAAAGTGTCTTGATATTTGTTGTGTATTATTATGAAGCTTGTGAGTGGTCAAAAAAATTCCATAGCAATTAAATACCTAATTTATCTCTCCTCCAAAGGCATTAAATATAAACATACAAGAAAAATAATTTTAAGCCATCCATGATGAAACGACAACTTTTTAAATGAATGGCCTCTCTGTCTAGTTCGCATTGACAAGTTGTGTTTACCCTGGAAAGGGAACAAGGTGCACATTTAATAGAGGAAGGTCAAGGCCACTGAGGAAAGTCTGAATGCTTTTACCACGATACATAGACATTTTAAAATAAATCATGAGGAGTTAATTTATGTAGAGCTACATAAGCTTCCTGGTTTTTATTTCCTGTTCTTTTTTCCATCCTTCATATAAAGCCACATGAAGCACTAGTGCTCTTAAATATGTGACCTTTAAAGTCACTGAAAACATATTTGCACAGTGACCACTTCAGGCTTCTATTTCCTCCCCCAAACCTGTATCAAATGATCATTTGTTAGAGCTTTTCATTTTTTTCTCTGTATTTGAATTTTGAAGGCTGATTACTTCTTCCCATGCCCTGACTTAAGATTTATACCTATGCTTCTTTTCTGTATGTATTGGCATTGACATTCTTCACAGGTAGTAATTTTTGAAGAGTTTTATCTTAACTTTTCAGGATAAATATACAAGAAAATCATTTGATGTCCCAAATCTTGTTTTTGATTCATAATTATAGCATGCCCTTTAATTGCTGAACAAATGTGGGTTAGTCAATGAGACCAAATTAGTTTTGAGTAACAGAAGACACTACTGAATGCCTTTCTAAGATGTGAAAAATTGTAACATTCAGTATAGAATAAAAATAACTTTCATGGAAAAAAGAAGTGGGGATTATTGTATAAGGAAGATATTCTAAAACCTAAGTTTTATCTATGCTAATAAGTGAATATTGGGTATAATTACAAAAGGGTATCAAACATGTTCTATGTTTCAAGATTCAATTGGTCATGTTTTTGGTCCATCGAGGTAGACTGAAGACCCAGAGTGGAACTTTCTATAGATTACATATAAAAGCTCCAAGTAACTTCCATCACCTTTTGGCTTCTTTCCTTAGCATGAGAGCCTGCCAATGAGGTTTGTTCCTAATTGCTTTATTGGTGCATAAAATGACCAATCTAGATATGATCAGTTACCACAGTTTCTTGGCTACTGGTTGCAGGATGAGTTTATAGTTAAGATATAAAATAAAAGTTGTAGATATCCCATTATTGCTTTACAAGAAATTAAGGCATGAAAAGCAAGGTTTTTGTATTTTCAAAGGTACCAATTTACAATTCTTGTATTTTAAAAGAAAATGAAGATGACCATAAAAGCAGGCACATTATCTTTAAAAGTCCACTAGTGCCAATAAAGTCTATTTTTTTCTGACAATCTTAAAAAACTACTGAAAATATATGAAGATAAATGTGAGGCATCAATCATCTCCATGACAACAGATTGTGATGTCAAAACAGAGAACTATGGATTTATAGTAGGAATAAGTTGTTTATGAATAAATAAAAATTTTCGTATAAGTTTCTAAATAAAAGACAAAACAACACAAATTATGTTTGCTTATATTCTGAGGGTTTTTTTGCAATAGTGCAAAGTTTTTAATATCTATAAATATAAATTTAACACACATGTTAAATTTCAATTATGCCCTGATATTTATAGAATTTTTTCAAAATTATGCCTATTTTTCAGCATTGGAAAGCTCAAGTAATTTTAAAAGGTGGTAATTACTACTTAATGACTTAATAGTCCTCATAACAAACTAATGTATCATTCATCTTAAGTAAGACAAATGCATACTTACAAAATAAAAAGAGTAATATTGATAAACCCAATTTGTTCTCAAGAGGATCAATATCATTTCCAAGGAGGTAAAAATTGGTCTTTGGAGAAGGCAAAAATGCCTACTTTTTTGGAAAATTCAGTACATGAACAGGTACACAATGTATTTGTGGTTTTAAAATTTCATCAGGCAAGATTGGGAAGAAAATTCTAAAATGGCTAGGGTGGGGTGATAATGAAAAAAAAATTCCATAAACACAAGATACATTTATACTAACTCAAGAAAGAGAGCTAAAGGATGACGGGAAGTGGGAGAACAACACTGCCATGAACATGTACCTTCAAGAGGAAATAAGCTGTAACTCTAACACTAGGAGGTAGTGTAATGAGAAAGAATTGCCATATCTTAGACCCAAATTTTAACTTAGCCATGTGATCTGGCCCTATCATTTACCTTTCTTGAACCTTGCTATCCTAAATTTACAATGAAGAAAACAAAATATAAGCTCATCTGGTTATTGAATGGAATGCAATAATAGAGGTGAATACTTAGGACAATGTCTAATGCATTATTTTGTTAATAAATTTATATTGAGCATTTGAAACATTGAGGCTGTTTAGAATTCAAAAGCCCTTAAAATGATGTTAAAAGATAAATTTAAATAAAGTAAGTTGAATATAATATAGACTCCCTTAGCTGTTGGAGTAACCAAATGAAACAAACGAGCTATTGAACAAAGCTTTAGAATGTCTATTACAATAAAATTTTAGGCAACTCTACCTCCATCTGTTGAAGATGATTTAAACATTTATGAGCCTTAAGGAGAGAGGCCAGGCCAGATGGTCTTGAATTCTCTTCCACCTCTATTATTTTAAAACCTCCAATAGCTTGTATTAAACAGATATGTTAGCTCAAATCATATATTATGGATATAATGGAAAGAATAGGACTTGTGAAGAACAGAATAGCTTATACATTTGGAAACAATTTAAGCATGTGAAATTCAATCACAAATACCAAATGATGCTTACATTCACAATTAAGAGTTCCCTGACTTTCTTGAATGTAAATCAGAAAGAAACAATATTTGATTAATGCATTACTGAAAGCTCATGTTCTACTAGCCCTATGTGAATTGTCAGTGTGTATTCCACAGCTCGTTATGATTTATCTTCATCAGCCATAGGCCAAAATTACCAGACTCCAATTACTTTGCTTCCCAGTTTCAAGAGAGAGAGAGAGAAAGAAATTATGTCAGACCTACCATAGGAGATGGCTTAAAAATGCCCGAGGTAAAGAAAGTAATCTACTGTTCTCTGACATTCACTGCCTGAAAGTCATTCGCATTAACAACCATTCAAACTTGTTTAGTGCAAGCCAATTGCTCCTATTTCCCTCTTGTCAGTCACATTAGCTTCAATTCAAATTTAACTCTTATAAAATTAAAAAAAAATACTACTCCACCAAAGTCTGACAAGGGCATATATAGGTCTTGACAGGACATAATGCTTCAGAATTTACCAACTTTAATATAATCATTTTCAAATTTTGATATAAAAAAACCCACTCTACTCTTTAGAACATATGTTCATTTTCATTCTTTTTTTTTTCCCACTCCTAGACAAGGGTGTGAGGATGGGTAGATGAATAAATTTGTTAAGATAGGAAGAAAAAAATACGATTATTCACTTATTCTAAAGACAGTAGCAGCAGAAAAAAAAAGTCCCTAATTTCAACCAAGAATATGTCATATTTATGGTCATGAGGTAGAGATCAAGTTATGTTTCAAACTGCATAATATAATCTAATATTCTTTCACTAAGAACTATTAAACTCATAGAACAGACCATTAACTTCCAGACAATTTAGAGCTTACAAGGTTAACATCAGCACTAGAAAAATGAAATTGGGATGACATTTAAATAACAGCAAGTGCCAATATCCCATTATACAGCCTAATGAGGGTACTACTTTTGATGTTTACCTATTATGTTGGACGATAAGATTTTTACATTTTATAAGCTGATAAACTATTTTTTATATTCTTCCAGACATAAATCTTACATGTGTGAATAAAAATATGTGATTAGATGATACAACTACCATTGAACTGAAACTTAAATTTTTCCCTGTAATTTTACTCTGTTTTATCTCATTTTCTTCCCTGTGTTTCTGGGTGTTTCCCATATGTGGAAGAGAGATGGAAAAAAAAAAAAAAAGAAAAAAAGAAAAGAAAAGAAAACTGGGCTTTTTCTGGGACTTATGGTGTTGTACATAGTGGAAAAGCCAGAACATGGGCACAGGTCATACATTCCCTAAAAATGTCTTCACAATTTTCACACACACAGAATGAGCCTGAGACAAAAGCAATAGATCCAAATATATTTAAAAATAATTAATTGTCAAATCCTTGGTGAAAGCTATATTTCAACTCAAGAATGAGCCAAATGCCTCTTTATGTGCTCGATTAATGAAAGAAAAGAGACATACCCAGTTAACAGTTGACTCTACCTGGAAGAGGTCCATTAGTGGTGAAAATCGGGCAATAAAACAAACTGCAGAAAGCTACAAATACAGACAAGGTCTGCAGAAAACCCTGCTCAGTTTTGGCCGTCAAATCCCCAGGAAGACAGTGATGGGACTCCAGAACTTAGACTTTTTGTTTTCTGGTTTTGTTCTACATGATTAGCATAATTTTAGATGCTGATTTATCACTGTGTACAGTATTCCTGTTAAAATTACCTGAGGTGATCAAAACAAAACCTAAGACTATTAAGGCACAGAAACTTGTTATATTTCCATGCCATCCTTATTAGAACAAAATACGTTTCTTTTCCTAGTGAAAAAAAATTAATGCCATTTCATTCTACCTTTCCTTCACTGTAAAGTTTTGAATGTCATTGAATGGGATGGCCTTTAAAAAGTTACCAATTTTTCTTTTTCCTTATGATATTGGCTATATATTAATCTATAAAAATTAGACTATGATATGAGTACAACTTCATAGAAATATGTTTGTCAGTCTCCTATGTAACGTTAAGTTTGAGAGCAGATTAAATGGGGAGAGGTGTAGCTACGTGAGGAACAGAAGGGAAAACACAAACAAGATGAAGTAGTTTACCTCTTGGAGCAAGGGTTTTACACTTTATGTCATGAATCCCTTTGGCAGACTACTGAGGTCCAGGCCCAAGGGAGAGGAAAGTTTAAAAATCCACAAAATAAAGAATCAAAAAATGGTACTAAAAATCACTTATTGTTAATTGCAGTCACTAAATTTTGATCTAAATGTGTGATAGATTAATAAATATATTACTTTATTAGTGCATTAAATAGAGGCAGGTTGAGTAATTACAATTTTAAAGCAGACAAGAATACTGTAAATGGTATTCCAAGCTATCTGCAACATCTGTAACATGATATGAATTAGTGGTGCTTACTGGAGACAAAGTCACTGGTGCTTCAAACACAACTGTAGGTTACATACAAAGAAAGGAAATGCTAATTTGGAGTTGGAGATTAGTGGAAGAAGGATTATCATTTTTTTTTCATGTGCTGGCTCTCCAGTGGCCTAAATTTACTCAAGGACAACCAAGTTAAGATTCCTGGTTTTAGAGCAATAACTTCTAGTCCCCTCCATCATCTTCCCTTGACACCAATCACTTGCTCCTTGTTTTCTTCTGGTGGACACCCCATAGCTAACTCTATGCCTCTACCAGCAGTGGTCACCACTGAAGCTATTAAATAACAAGTCTCTCTCCCTCTCCCTTCCTCCCTTTCTCTCTCAATCTCTCTCTTTCCCTCCCTCCCTCCCTCCCTCCCTCCCTCTCTCTCTCTCTCTCTCTCTCTCTCTCTCACACACACACACACACACACACACACACAAATATTCACATATAAATAAAGGTATGTGAAAGGGAATATTAATGATGAATCAGGGACAGAGGAAACACTTTAAGAGAGTAATTGTTCAAATCCAGAGATCCAGAACTCATGGAAAAAAAAGGTTATTCTTCAACAAAACATAAGCCTATAATTCTCAATCTCACAAGTCATAACCCTGTGCTTATTCTCAGGAAAATTCTTTATAAAAGAAAATCTTCATCCACTAGTTATGCTTCATATTTAAGTGGGCTTTGTATATGAAATTTCTATTAAGTGGACTCCACAGTTCTATTATAGTTTATTTTGGTAAAACTCCAACTTTTCTAACTTATGATAAATTAGAACAATATGCATCTGCTCCAACACTATGAGTATCTCCATCTTTAAAAAGTCATTATGAGGGCTAGAGTTGTGGCTCAGTGGCAGAGCACTTGCCTAGCATATGTGAGGCACTGGGTTCAAGTCTCAGCACCACATATAAATAAATAAACATCCGTTGACAACTAAAAAAAAAAAATTTAGAAAAAAGTCATTATAAAATACAGAACTAAGTCTTCAGCTAATTTCTACTTTTTAATCTTTAGCTGAAACCAACTGGTTGTTAATGTACACATAATGAATACAGATTTTAAAAGGCATACAATTTTGAAAAAACAGGTGGAGTTGGAGGAAGATTAAAAACATTTAACAAATTGCTGGGTGTGGGAGGAAGGCCACAGAACAGGAACATTTGCAAAATGGCAGAGAACATATAGATAAATGAAATTAACTGAAGAAAAACTGGGAAATATTCAAGTGTTTAACACATTTTGAAACACATTTCAGACAATAAAGATTCCCTAAACTCTTATAAGGAAAATTCACATGATGAAGAACAGAAAAAAAAGATGATCAACATTGATTTGGCAGAGTTCACTATGAAGGAAATGTCAAAATCCAGTAAGCAAATGAGATGTTAACACTTTGAGTAATTAGGTAATTAAAGATAATTATAAATATAAAACCAGTTGTACACTAAGTTTTCAGTTTTACACTTATACGGCCCAGAGTTAAAGTCTGACAGTATAAAATTCAAGCGAAGACATTTAGCAATTGGGACTCTAATAGAGGAAACTATTAACAAACATGATACAACAAACATGGAAATATCATATGACATTACCATTCTAATTTTATGTATATTCCACAGATATATGGTTTTAAAAAGACATCAACTAGCATGTTCACATTAGCATTATTTGTATTTGAAAAAAAAAAACGAAAATAATTTAAAGATCAATAGAGAAATGAAAGCTAAATGGTAAGTCACAAGATTATTTTAGACACGAAATTAATATTCTTAATTTATGTTTCCATATGGATCAACATATGAAAAAACTAAAAACTAAAATTAAAAGAGAAAAGCCATTTTATATATTTAATACTTTTTAAAAATAAAACTTCAATATACAATATTTATCAAAACAAACTGTTGGAAAAGTACCACTCAAAAAGGATAGAGCAAATAAAGAACTAAAGGGGAGATAAATCATGAATGACTGGTGGTAAGCATGTGAATGTGGAACTAGGCTGAGACAGAAGTGAAAATCATGCCCATAAAATGGAAGACAAATATTATATAATTTTATAGTATAAAATAATGTATCTAATGAATCATTAGTTAATCATTAGAGTGGAAATAAATTAGAATATTCCTGTTTTCCATAACAGCAAGCAAAATTATCATCAAAAGTAAAAACTGAATATCAGCACATAACCAATTTGAACCCTGAATGTATTACTGACAATCCACGTTTTTTAACTCCTGGAATCTTTAAAATATACCTGAATTCTTAACAAAGTTAGTTTTTACATATTATAAAAAACAAAACACTCCTTCATATAAATTTTAGATTTGTGATTTTACATTCATTTGCATGGATATATCTGTCCTGGAAATTCCATATATGCAAGTTATGCTAAAATTGCCATGAAAGCATCTAGGACATTTTGGCAAATGGCACTAAAAAAATAAATAAACCAGAAAAGGAGTGAAAGAGAAAAATAAACTGTTGTTGATAGGAAATTTTTACCTAACAATAATTATTTCAGTTTTACCTGTGTTTTCTGATTATATAAAAAAGGAATTTTTTAAGTAATTATTACCTATAGAACACATTTTAAATATTTATTCTGTCCAACCTTTAACCATTCACCTCTCTGTGTTTTTTCTTTTTAACCACAGAGATGAGTATGAAATGAAATTCTCCAAAAATTAATGATGACTTTTTCTCTTTTTGTGTACGAGGACTTTTGGTTAATTTTCTCTTTTCTGGTGGAGGAAACGAAAGCTTTCTATGGTCCTATAATTAGGTCTCAGTCTTTTGGTGTGTGTATCTGTGCCCTGAACAATACACTTTTTGATGCCCCACCCCACCCCACCTATGCCTTTGCATCATTTTTTTCTTCTTTTTTCCATGTTCATATGCTTTAAACTTTAAACCAGTGATAAATGCATCAGAAAAATCAAACTAACTTCAAGAGCCCTGACAATTAGTATGTATGTATATATAAACACAAAGCAGACCAAAAATGTGCAAAAAATTAGGGAAAACATTTTTACAATCAATGAAATGAGTTTTTTGACTCACTGCCTTCACTAAGACATATTTTGAAATAAATCACTGCTTGGATAAAATTAGTTATTAAATTTATTATAATTTCATAAAGTACTATGGAAGAATATTCAAGAATTAATGAAATAGTAATGGAACTAAAACCTAATGTATCCTTTCAATAAAAGTTCATAGCATAAAACAATTGTAGTTCAATAGGTAAAAACAAGTTTCAAACTAATTTAAAGTAGTATTGTGCTATGATTTGAATATGATGTGAAGTGTTTCCCAAAGACTCATATCCTGGTCCCCAATGTAGCAATGTTCAATGGTTGGGATTTGGGGAAATGTTTGTATCCTAGGGCCTCAAATATATTAATGGATTAATCCATTGAGGGAATCAAATTTGGTTCTATGATTGAGAGGTGTTATAGACTGGGTGGGACCCAATTGGAGGAAGTAGGTCACTAGGGGCATACCCTAGAGGTATATATGTTGGCCCCAACCACTTCCTCCTTCTTTCTTGTTTTTATCTCCCTTCTTTCCTCTCTCTCTCTCTCTCTCTCTTGCCTGGCTGCCATGAAGGAAGCAGCTTTCATCCATTGCACCATCTGCCATGATGTTCCAATTTATTTAAGACTCAAAATAATGGAACCAGCTGACCATGGAACGAAACCTCTGAAGCTACAAACTACAATAAATCTTTCTTCCTCTAAGTTGTTTCTCTTAAGTTGTTTTCTTCTTGAGTATTTTATCCACGTGACAAAAAGCTAACTAATATACATTATATTTATCAAAATTTGGAATGATTTTGGCATTTCTAGATCTATTAATATTTCTTTAAGATTTTGATAAGGACAAAGTTACTAAAACTCTGACCAACAAATTTTCTCACTAGCTTTAATATAAACTACTCATAGGAGACATACCTTTTGGAAACTCAATTTGCTCACAGCCTTAAGACAAAAGTATTTGGTAGCAATGAAAAGCAAAGAGAGATTCACGAGGATTGCCTGAAGGATATGTATCACAGACCTTCCTCTGGACATTCTCTATTTGATTCTTAAATCAAGCCTGTACCCCATAGGATATATATTTTTTCCTGTCCTCTGAATTAAGACAAGTATTTTTTTCTGACTCTTTTTTCTTATAAAAACTGTGACTTCTTTAGATAAGTTTACGGATGTTGGAGTCTTGTCTGTATTCACGTCCTTATCAACTAGCTAGTAACTATATGACTTCATTTCACTTCTCTGAGATTCTGTTTGTGGAAATACAAAATATAACAACATCACTAACTTGTAGGGCCACTGCAATAATTAAATAAGATAATCCTGTATCAAACACAGAGCATAATTTTTAGAATATCACTGATAAATATTGTTTCATTTTAAGTAAAACAAATTACCCTAGCTATTAAATAATACAGATTTTGCTTTAACATCTAATGAATTCAGAATCAAATCCATGGTCTCTTCTAATAATCTAAGACTACATGACATAAATTTTTTTTACATTCATAGTCTGTTGAATTTCTTTTAAACATTAGTATCATTTTTTCTTGTTTGCATATCGATTTATTATTTATCTGTTAAATCTTTTATATTTTATTAAAGTACCTCGAATTGTTCTTGACATTAGGAAGGATCTAAATAACACATATATACAAATTTAAAAATAAGGTATTTGAATAATGTTTTGTATTCTGAAAATGTAGCATTGATATTATGTTCTCTATTACTCAAGATCCTGTAATTATCAATGTCCTCTAGAAACTACTAGCAAAATGTACACATCCTTCTGGATAAAATATTTAACATCCTCCCAAACTAGGTAGCAATGATAAAACCAAACACTCTAGAATCAATCGGATGTTTTACTTGAAATACAGCCCATATTATGCCTTATCCATGAGTGTAAATGAAAGCCCATTCTACCACCAACAAATTCATGCAATTTGGTTGATAAGAAAATCAAAATGGCTCAGAAATAGATACACACACAAGAAAGAATAATTGAAATTAAATAGTAAAGATGATGTTAACATGTCTTTGCTGGCAAGAGCTCTAAAAAATGAAATAATCTTAAACATAATTGTTTTAAAATGTTATGCCAGAAGTTTGATAAGCTAGTTAGATTAATATTCACCATGAAAAAAATCTATAACTCATTTCAAATAGAATAAAAAGCACACATTAAATTGTTTTCTCATATATTTTTCCACTGTCCTTTTTCATTTGACTTATTATGGTACTAACTTTGCTTTTAATTCAGTATTTCCAAAATGGCCACACTCCCTCAAGTAGTCGTTAATGCTACTTTGTATTATTTGGTTGCTATGCCAAAGTATTATGGGTTGCACAATCAAGTGGGTAAGAACAAATTAACTATAAAGAAATAATCCATAGAGAATTTTCAAATTCACTGTATTACCAAGCAAACTACAATAGGATTCTTTCCATGAAGATTTTAAAATGTAAGATTTAAAAGTAGAATGGAAATTTTATAAATTAATTCATGTAGTTATCATGATGTACTTATTCATTATAGTCCAATCACATGGTAGATGATTCACTTTCTTATATATTATGGATACTCAGATGCCATCCCAAAATTCAATTTAGGGCTGATTCTATCCACTGCACCTGACCTAGCACTTTATTGAGTTATATATTAAGTAAAGACTTATGAAAGCACTTACGGTCATCAAGGATGTACTTTTAAGTAAAAATTGAACTGAATTATTAGTCTGGGCCAAATATTATCACTTCTGAAAAATTTTAAGAGTATAATCTAAAACAATATTCTCAAAGCAGAACAACATAATAGATTTTAATGTGAAAACAGGAAATGGTACTCAGAAGGTGAAACCTCTCCAACACTAAGTTGTTGGAATGTAAATGCTTCTGGATGAACAGCAAACGATGGAAAATATGTTCTCCTTAAAAAATATGAGGAAGTAAATCTTGTGACATCTCCCAAATAAGAACAGCTCAATTTAATTCTCTCATGCATTTTGATTGAAATGAAAGTAGAGAAAGATTTTACTCAAAATAAAACCAGCCCCAAGTGTTGGCAAGTTTGTGGAGAAAAAATAACCCTTGCGTACTGTTGGTAGGAATGTAAATTGGTGCAGCCATTATAGAAAACAGTATGGATGCTCCTCAGATCTTAAGAAAAGAACTATCGTATGACCCAGAAATTTCTCTTCTGGGTATATACCCAAAGGAAATTAAATCAGCACTCCTATGGATTCACATGTACCCTTCAGCATTATTCACTATAGCAAAGATACGGAAACAAAGTCAGTGTCCATTAGTGGATGAATGGATAAAAATTATGATAGAGTGTGTTTGTGTGCAGTGTGTGTGTATATATACAAATATGCATATTCACATATGTACTTATATGGAGGTTCTGCCATTCATGAAAACATAGGTGAACCTGGAAGACATTATGTTAAGTGACAAAAGTCAGACAAAGACAAAAAAATACTTTATGATCTCAATTATATGAAGAACAAAAAAAAAGTTCAAATAAATGGAAACAGAGTAGTACAGGGGTTTTTTGGGCAAGCAGGAGAAGGAAACTGGGAGAAACAGCTCAAAGGTATCAATTGGCAGTTAGGTAGGGAAAGTCCGGCAATGTAAAGTGCAGCATGAGGACTACGGTTGATAATACTGCATGCACACTAGGACACTACTTAAAGATCAGGGTTCAGCTGCTCTTACTCTCTCGCAAGGGATAATTACAGAAGGTGATGAAAATGTTAGCTTGTTGGACTACAGTATCATTTCACCAGGTATTCATATATTAAAATGTTACATACCTTAAAGACTTGAGAGTTTAGAAACAGCCAAGAATAAATTATGTTGTTCCAAGAACATGACTATAAAATACTCAATTATACAGATTAACAGAAAAAAAAGTGTGTACCCTGAACTCAGTGCCCAATGTGAAACTGTAATATTAATATATTTAGTCCTTATAACGACACTTCATGGTGGTTTTATCACTCTATTTTTAAAATATGGAAACCAAAGTCAAAGCTTAAGAGTGCTACAATTAAATCTCATGTATTCCTATAAACTAAACTCCTTTTTTTACTTTCTTCCTTGGTAAAAGTGTAATCATTAAAATCGGTTTCATCTTTATAAGGAAAATTACTTTATATGAAACTAAGAAATGAGATAGTTGCTCATAATATGGTTACCTAATATCAGCAAGTATCATGTGTTCTTCTTTTTGTTTTTCTTTTTGTTCATTGTTTTTTGGTTGTTTTCTTTGTACTGAAGATTAAACTCAGTTGTGCTTTTCTATTGAGATACATCCCCAACCCTTTATTATTCATTCATTCATTCATTCATTCATTCATTCAGAGGCAGAGTCTTGCTACGTTACATAAGACCTTGATAAATTGCTGAGGCTGGCCTCAGACAGAATCCTCTTGCCTCAGCCTCCCAGATCACTGGGATTATAGGCTTTTACCACTGTGCCCTGCTCATGCAGGATATATTTTTATTGTTTCTTCAGCATTCTTCGATACTGTTACACGGCATTACATTTTTCTTTCAAATTAAGGCTTTATGCATGTAATTTTAATGGCTGCACATCTAATACTGATACACCACATAATTTATAAAATAATTTAGTCAATCATTTAGTTTATTTCCAATTTCTACTACTATAAACACCAGGGTTTTTTTAAAAATATATGTTTGTGTCCCTTATTGTAAGGTTAATAATACAACTAAGACAAAGTAAATGGGTATTTTAATAATAAAGACTATGCCCCTTCCAGAATAATATGAGAGAATATATTATAATTTGATTTGAAAAAATAATCAATTATGAAATTAATGTTATGAGATTAATGTTGAACCCTAGTGAATAAATTTACAAATGACAGTAGGTGACTTTTTGCTTTATTTGGTTTTTTACTTAAATTTTGTATAGAATATGCAAATTTTACTAATGGGAATATGGAATTTTTAAGTATTACTTGAGCTATGATAAGTATTATTTTGTTTTTTATTAGAAATATTAAAACTGACACAGCAGCCACTACAAAATCTACAAGGCAGACCCTGAGTACTACTTATAGGACTGCTTCTGCTTACTGGGGATGAGCTACATCCATGTGAAGCTCACTGAGAAGATATCTACATCATCACTGTATCTATATCTACATTTAATTTGTATCAATCCGTATCTATAAGCATAACTATGACTACTGCTATGCATTTACTCAGCCCAAGTGGATGTAGCAGGAAAGAATAAAAGAAAATAAAGAGGTGAGTAATTAGTTTATAATCATATTTTCAGGCTTAAAAAACCATTGATTTTAGTCTTCATTTTCTAATGATGTTTCTTAAATCAATCACTTTATTTAGAAACATAAACAGATCTTACCTGGCATGCTAATTTACCTGAGAAGCGGTCGCGAGTTTGGGAGGTAATAGTTAGAATTCATGGGTCACTTTTTAAAGTAGCAATGTGTTACCTTTCATTTCCTCTCCCTGAAAGATGCAGATGATTTTTACTAAAGAAGGAAAACTTAAAAGCACAACCGGTTCCAAACGCTGCACAACTACCTAGAGTGTTTTAGGAGTGAAAACTCCCAAGTAGAAAATCTTCAAGGCAAAAGTCAGAAGATTCATTTTTCACATCAAACAACAGATTATGGATGACTTTAATAAGTTTGTGTTATAGACACTGTACAATTATTCCTTTTAGAAATAGAGTCCCAGTAAGAAAGCAAAACAGTATTGCAAAATAAATTTAAAAAACAGAAAATAGCCCAAAAAAGTTTGAAAAAAAATGAATGAGAGGGAAATTATGCTACCAGAGAGCTAACAATTATAGAAAATACATATTTGTATATTCATAGAAAGAACCAGAAATGAACCCCAGTGTAATTAAAGAACTTAGAATGTGTAAAAACAACAAAAAAAGCCCTTTAGGTTTTTGCACTGGTATGTGTGGACACACAGGTACATACACAATAGAGAAAATAATAAACAAGCAAATACACATTTCTGTGGAAACTTTCCTTCAGCCTCACTGTAAGACATTTCTTGAGGGTACTGATGAGACTTATCTAAGATGGACCATGGAAATAGAAGGAATCTGAACTCGAGGAAGGACTGAGGGCAGGCTGGGGGAGAGAAAAGAGAAAGAAATGCAAAGAAAATGTAACATTGCAAATAAAATTTTACTTTGCTCAATGCAATGAATCCAACGTCATTTCAGCCAGAATGTCACAATCTACTCACACATCATCTTGGTTTGAGTGACAAAAAATTTTCCAGTCAGAAGTGATGCAGTATTTGTCAGAAAGATTGAACTGCACTTTCACATTAGTACAAAAAAAAAAAATGATAGCACATGATTATTGCCACAAGCGTGAGGTTGTTTAGGGGATAATGTGAGCACCTTAACAGTAGGTAGTAATGGGAAATGTCTAACTCTCTTTCTTTCCTTTCAAGGCAGGCTCTTGTAATATGCCTTGTTATACTGCCAAACCATTTCTCACTCCCAAATCCTTAAATACCACCTGTCCAAGACAAGAATATATTTTTTAAATGAAGACATATGCAATAAGCAATGCTAAAAATCACAGTATAACAAATGCTTTGCTAGTCCCATGAAAATTAAATATTATGTCCTGTTTATAATATAGGACCAGCACTGTTTCATTGTTCTGTGGCAGGCAGACACATGTTTATTTCTCTATTATTCATAGACGTCAATGATTTCTACATTTAAGGGCTATCATTATACTGTTTTGATTTTTAGAAGAATATTTCTTATTCCGAATTAAGTTTTTTCATTAGAATAATTTTTTTCATCTTAAAATGAAGAAAACTACCATTGGCCCATCTTAACATTATTGATACGTGTATACAGGCTTCTGTCAAAAAACATAGTTCCAGCAGCTTAGCAGAGTTCCAGATTTGTTTATCTCAGAGCAAGTTTCATAACAGTGTGGGCACAATTCATCATGTTAAAAGATTTTAGAAGGATTGATCAACCAAACTTAGTATATTGCTATATTTTGGATCTTAAGTATTTCCCAAAGATTTGTGTGGTAAAAGCTTGGTCCTGAGTGTGGCACCAAGGGGAGATGTCTTTAAGAGGCAGTAGAATGAATTGGACACACCTTTCCTGTGTTCCCATATGAAAACGCGACCAGTGTAACGCCACGTCACGTACAACCACGGAAACAGGAAGCTATACTCCATGGACATATGATACATCAAAACACATTCTACTGTCATGCGAAACTATAAAGAACAAATAGAAAAACAAAGAGTTGTTGCCTATTTGGAAGTCTTTAAGT
Source organism: Glaucomys volans (assembly GCA_020662805.1). Lineage (NCBI taxonomy): Eukaryota > Metazoa > Chordata > Mammalia > Rodentia > Sciuridae > Glaucomys > Glaucomys volans. Next base: position 434,428 of record JAJEJO010001948.1, read on the forward strand.
CATTGGGGGTGTGTCCTAGAAGGGTACTGTGGGATCCCAGTCACTTCTTCTTCCTCTTTTTCTATTCCTGGCCATCCATCCTGTCTACTCAATCATGGACCGAAATCTCAAAAAAAAAATGAGCCAAAATGAACCACTTTTTTTAAGAGTAAGCTAACTAATACAAATATATTTTGAGAATCTTTTCTAAAACTGTACACAGCTAAATAACTGATATGACTATAGCTTTAGAAAAGGCTTATTGGGTATTTGCAAAAATATTAAAATGTGGTTACTGAGGGAAAAAAAAGATCATCTAAGAAAATGAAAATCAAATTAACTTATTCAACATAATTACCATTATATTGCACTAGTACTGTTCAACAAGAAATGAATCACTAGAAATTCTTCTCAGCCTTACTTTTTAATAGGCAACTATAGAGTTGTTTCCTTAAGATGATATTTGTACTGCTGTTCTTAGAATAAAATAATTTTGTCTTGCTGACCTACATTTTACTTTATAAGAATTTCACTAAAATCAGACTGAGAAAAAAACATTTATTTCTGCTCTTCAATGAAATTGAGATAGGTACTTCATTTCCCCTACTTTAGTACAAATTTTTGCAAAGTAAACATTTATGTTTGTCTTAAAGAGGCTTCTGATTTGAGATTTAAAGAATGAGATTAATTGTTATGCTTTATAATCAAAGCACTCAAGTGTAGAGTTTGATACAAAGTTGAAAAAAGAAATTGTTATAACTGAATGTTCTAGTTAGGTATCAATGTACATTGTTTGCCCTATACCAATAGGTAGAGGATCTCACTCCAGTGTTACTGTTAATCCCTCATTCACATGCTCAAGCCCCTCCTAAAAGGCACAAGTGTTGCAAAAGGGCCCTTCAATCTTTCAGAAGAAGGACAACGGGGGAGATAAAACAGCAATTCTGGAAAGAAGACAGAGATGGATCCAACCATATTAGCTTATTTGCATGTATGCCAAGTACTGATCATGACAACCCACTGAACCACATGTTGATTCTGTCCATTGCATAATGCTCCAAGCTACCCTTTAGGGGGAACTTGCAAAATATACCTATGTATGTCAAAATTTGGTGAGTATAAAGAATAAGTGAACATGCTTAATTTTAAACACAAAACAATAAGCTATATATTTTTAAGTTGTGTCTGCTAAACATCATTAATAGTTTGTCTTAATAGTTCATGCAATAACATAATAATGTATACAGTATAGAGAAAAAGAGTATAATTTCTGGAAAAAGTATAATTTCTGATTGTGTTAGTCAAAAAATTTTACTTTCATATCCAATTTGAGGAAAAAATAGGACACCCATGACTCACACCAGGAATGAAATGCTGAAGGCACTCAAATCTGTATGTCCTGCTCTCTGCCCTCTCTATTGAATCACAGAGCCAGGAATATAATTGCCTTTCCACTATCTCATTTCGCAAAATAAACACAGAGATCTTCCTTCTAAGACTTTCCCCCACTGTTTTACTACTTCAAGTTAAAACCTATCACTAAACCTTAATTTCCCAAGCCAGAATTCCCTTCCAATGTGTCACCAAATTCTACTGATTGCACCTCTCAAGTCTCTTTCAACCCTGCCTCCTCATTGGAATTCTTATCTCCACTGCTTCAGCTCAAGCACTGATCAGTTTTTCCTTAGACTGAAGTAGCAGCCTTCTAATCTCAAAGAAATCTCCTTTCAATCCTTTACCTACACAAGCATTGGAGAAATATTTCTAAAAGACAAATCATTCTAAACATTGTAATAAAAAATTTGAACAATACATTCCTTAAAAATATCACTTCTTTGAATAAAATATTTTAATGTATTAAGAAACTAAGATGTGGGCTGGGGTGGTGGCTCAGTGGTACAGGGCTGGCCTAGCACATGTGAGGCCTTGGGTTCAATCCTCAGCACCACATAAAAATAAAATAAAGGTATTGTGTCCACCTAAAAATAAGAAATATATTTTTTAAAAAAAGAAACTAAGATGCCAATAGATTAATATGAAGATGGATAGGTGAAAAAATATGGGATGTCACATATACAACAAAAGGTACATTAGAGTGAGGAATATATAAGTGTTCACCATATATTCAATCTGAATTCCTTCAGATTTTCTGCATGTTTGTGAATTTAAAAATATTAGAAAAATATTTTTAATGTAATGGCTCATAATGCAATAAGGGCTAATATTACTAAGGATGTTGTCTGTGGCTTACAAAAATGCTGAGTAAGTACTTTGTATGAATTATCTTCGGTGGAATGCAGAAAAATATTTGATACATTAACCATGGTTTGGCTCTTCCAAAACAGGGATAGTGTGAGAAAAAAATCCTAGACTTGTAGCTCTTGTCATTCCTCATCTTGTAATATGCCACTATGGTTTAAAGCTTCTGAAGACAAAACTGGGAAAAAATGAGCTTAATGTCACCAACAAACAGATAAACTGGTCATATATATGATGTCATATATTAAAGTCATTAGGAAATTTTGAGCATGTACCCCTTTGCTTAAAATATAAATGCTTGTTAAACTTATTTATAATTTTATGTCATTTAACAACTAGAGTATTCCTGAAAATTTAACAGTTGATGTTTAGTTTTAGAACAACATTGGTTTGCTCACAAATGTCAAATTGGTCAGGTTCAATTATTGATCCAGAGAGGTTAAGTCACTTCCCATTAGTAAGTATTAGAGCCAGATTTTGAACCTAGAGTTTACTGGCTCCCAAATCGTACCTCAAAACAGCTAATTCTCCTGATCTCCTACTTCATAAAATCCTACTTTAGGACTACACTGTGCAACTGTAGACCTCACCTATTACACTGATCATTGGTTAAATTGTTTACCTACATGTCTATCTTCTAACCTCTAGAAGTAGCTCAGCACAGAAATGCACTCAGGGAGCCCTGACTTGTATCTAGGAGTTTGCATTAGTGTCTGCACACACATGTGAGTCACTAAGGTCATGATGCTCTGGACTTTGAGTACCTAGAAGTCAGAGTCTCCAGCTCAGAATACCTGGCAGTCTCAACAGTGCCTGGCACATAGGAATTTGTGAAAGAAAAGAAAAAGCAATGTAAATAATATTCTTCACTTTCTTATCAAGCAGCTATTTGATAATGATCAAATCTGTTTACTATTGAGTTCAAGTGCCTTGAGTGGCAATTAATAGGGGAGCAGGACTTGATTAATTATACAGTACTTTCTCCTACTGATATGGTTTGGATGTGAGGTGTCCCTAGAACACTCACATGTGAGACAATGTAAGAAGGGAAGTTCAGAAGAGGAGAGATTATTGGGTTTTAAGAGTCTTAACCCAATCAGTGATTTAATCCCCTGATAGGGATTAACTGAGTGGTAACTGAAATGGAAGGGTATAGCTGGAGGAGGTGGGAATTGGGGCATGGCTTTGGGTAAATATTTGTATTTTAGGAGTGGACTCTCCCTCTGCTTCCAGATCACCATGATGTGAGGTGCATCCTTCCACCACTCTCTCCCACCATGATGTTCTGCCTTACCTACAGCCCTGAGGAATGGAGCCATACTTCTATGGACTAGGACCTCTGAAACCATGAGCCCTCAAATAAACCTATCCTACTTACAGTTGTGCTGGTCAGGTTCTCTAGTTATAGCAGTGAAAAAACTGACTAAAATAGCTACTAAAACTGTTTGACTATGTACACAACCTTGTTGGTACCAGCAATGTTATAAAACTGAGAGAAACTAGGTGAATGGTACATGTCAAGAACTTTTTAGTCATGAAGAAAGGAAGATACATGGACATGCTAGATCTTCGTTGAAGCATGTACAATAGTCAGTTATTCCAAACTTTTATTGATAGAAGAATGGTAAAATCAATTCAAGTACATACATCCAGTAAAACAATTAAGCAGGCATTAAGGATGAGAGAATGTTCTGTAAAAACATGGGAGGTAGCCAGGCATGATTGTGCATGCCTGTAATTCCAGCATCTCCAGAGACTGAAGCAGGAGGATTACAAATTCAAGGCCAACCTCAGCAACTTAGTGAGGCCCTAAGAACTCTTAGAGAGACCCTGTCTCAACATAAGCAGGAGATGTAGCTCAGTGGAAAAGTATCTATGGGTTCAATTCCAGTACCAAACAAACAAACAAACCATGGGAGGTGGGCTGAGAATGGCAAGCCAAATAAACAGAAGGTAAAACTGCATATATCTTATACTTAACAACTAAGAAAATCCCACAGGAAAATAAAGAAAAACAATAATGTCTTGACAAAAATGATGATAGTTATGTACATGTTATAGCATTATAAGGGTTTTTAACAATACTAATTGCAAAATTTGGTATATTGTTGTATTCCACATAATTTACAAAATGGCCCAGGTTTATGGATTTCATGCAGTTTTTATTGACTCTGAGAATTCCAGCAAGGATCCTCCAATCCTATGGATAATCAGTGCGCCCCTGTGACATTTTGACATTTTGTCTATCTAAGTAAAGTAGAGCTGATTCTTTTACCTATCAGACACATGCACCATGCTCATAAATAAAGTGCAGAATTCACTGTAAGAGAGATACACAGCATATATGAAAGAGGACTTGATTAAGTATTGCCCAAGAGTATAATTATTAAGATGGTATCCAAATTGCCAAAATAAATTTATATGTATATATAAATTTATATATATGTATGTATATATATGTATGTATTTATATATATATATGTATATATACATATATATACACACACACATACATATATATCCCTTCTTTTGGGAATCAAGTTCATGCTCATGAGTAACATTAGAATAAAAATATGATATTTAGTATATTAAGCAGAATATAACAAGATGGGACATAGTATCTGTTTAAAGTAATTTAAATAATAGGTAAAAATAAGACATTTTTCTGATTGCTTAATATTCTTTGGTTGTGGAGAGATAATACACGGGGTGGGAAATAATGACATAGTCAAATAAAGATGAATTATTTAAACTCAACATTTTGAGATTTAGCTGAGACAATTATAATGGACATCACTCAATGATTTCTAGGCCACATCATACGTAGTGACAGCTGAATTTGCACAGGTTTTGCCTAGGGTGACATGGAAGGCATGAATTCCGATCCTTTGAAGTGCATTTTCTACTGAGTTCATGAAGTACAATATTATATGTAAGACTCCAGATTGGAATTTGCTCATTATCTCTTTCCTTTTCATAAGCTTTTATTTTTTTCCCTGCAGTTTACATACAGATTGGTGGAGAGGGAAGAAGATGGAGGAATCATGCCTACAGCAAGTTTTGGCTATAAAAATGTCCTATCTTGTAGTAAGACAGCAAAGAACTGATAGTGAGTTCTTAATGCAGATACTCCCATGTTCAGACTTAGATTAAGAGTCAAATTAAATGATAAAAATAATGAGATATATTCATATAATGCCATTTTTTTTCCATCAAGAAATTGCACCAAGTGACCAACACTCACTCCAAATACTAATTATAAATAGGTTGGAACTGAATGTGAGTTCAGTCCTCATGATCACTTAGCTGTCCTCCTCCCTGCCAAGCTGGCTCAAAAGCTTTGGTTCCCCTCACCACTCCCCCAGATCCTGGTTTAGTTTTCTTTTCTTTCTTTCCAAAGTGAACAATATCTATTATAATTCAAAAAAGGAAGGAAATAGAGAGTGACAACAGCAGGCAGAGGTAGCTTCTTACCTACTTAAGAAAGAAGAAATCAGGACCAAGTCCGCGTACCAATGTGACCACAATGGCACCATCAAAAGAAAGTCAGAAGCTCACAGGCTCTGGGCCCTTGGACTTGTTTTCATATCAAGATCCATATCTTTTTGATTTACTTAGGTCCTTTGTTTTTTCGTCAGACACTTCTATGTTATTATCATTCAAGACATGGTTAATATATCATTTTATTTTTAAAGACATTTCCATTTCCTGGTATCAAACAAAATTCTTAGGATTTGAGGGGAAATGCAGGACATAGCATGAGATTGATGCTGTTATTCAAATCATTTCCACCTGTCAGCTTGATTGCAGTATGCAAAATTCAATAAAAACAATGAAGCCAATAAAAAGAGTACTTAATGATACCATTAACAGACTCAACATGTGGTAAAGTACTAAGGATAAATAAATATAGTGTCATTTTCACTGGTTACCAAATGCTTTTCATCAACAAATGTAAGTCAAATGAGAAAAATTTAAGCTGAACACAACCCCACTCTAGTTAGTAAAGGTAATTACATTTTTACTGATGACATCACCTATAAGGAGATGCAGCAGGAACTGAGAGGCATGATAAACTATATGTTCTGCGACCGAGGAAAATGAAAAAAGACAGAAGGCAAGATGATTTCATATTCCCTCAACTTCCACAGCTCTTATGCTGGGAGTTTCTAGCTTTATAGAACCTTAGCAGAATGTACATGTCAATTACAGTATAAGTCAGGTTCCATCTCATTCTTGTATCTTTCAAATATATTTATTGAAAGAAAATTTTTGATTATTAGGAATGATAATATTTTTTAAGAATTTACAGAATTCCTATTTCTCATCTAAAATGAAAGGTGCAGTACAGTGATTATTAGCAACATCGATAATTATGTTTGCATTTTCTCTGTCTCCAGTCCTTCCTTAGCTCTGGCCTATCTTTCACAGAGGTGGGATGAACTCTCTCAAAGAAAATCTGGTAACATTGGTCAGCTTCCTAAAAACAACCAGATCAAGCTGCAGACTTCCTGCCATCCTCAATTCAACCACAAGCCCAGAGTGAGCCCAAGATCTACTGAATCCATCTATTTTCAGAACCCAAAAGTCATTGGTAATGTTTACAACTGAATTAAACATTCTGTTCTCTCTGTTTTGAATTCTGTTCTCATCCCCTTGCATTTTTTTTGTTTTGTTTTGTTAGTTTGTTTATGTCTGTCTCCAGTGACCACTAGGCCTTGTGGTCAAGGCATTGCTGTGGAACATTGGAGACCTGGCACTTAACCCATTACTACCAACAAAGAAAGAGGCCAAAAAAAGGTTTTCTGAATGAACAAATGTTTTTCAGAGATGTTCCCTACATGCTCTGAAAAACAAAATCAGGTTATTACTCACAAAAAAGGGAAGGAAACCTAATTTAGGATTTTACTCCTAGATTTTTAAGAATGTTAACTGTTTTCTGTTACTTAAAGATTTTTATTTGTAGTTGTCCTGACTTCAATAGTAGCAGTATTGATTTTTTAAAATTCTTGCCCAAAAGCAATAAAGAAAACACACAAGGTCCTGTGGTATGATCGTTTGCCTAGCTTAAGTGAAGTCCTGGGTTCAATTCCCAGCACTGCAAAACAAAAACAAATTGCACACACATATGATTATATCCAAATTAATATATTTCAAAACAAGCATTGACATAATCCTTCAGTATAAATCAAGTAGTAAGTCATCCTTATACTATAAACTAATTCTTACAAGAGCTGTTTATTTTGTTTTAAGCTGTGGGCTGAATGTCAATGGATGACTCATTTTTATGATTGATAACTATCTTGGACCTGAAGAAAAAGTAATATATTTCCATTTTGCTGATGAAGCTATAGCTAAAAGGTCAGAGTTTAATCCTCCACATTTTGGAGTTTCTGCTAAATATCTGAGGGTTATTCTGTTTTGTTTTTTTTTCCATCTATTTTGGATTTAGGACAGAAAAAAAATGCATTTTTAGTAAATGTTTACATTTAAAAGAAGACACTTTCCTTTTCGCTGCTTTGTAGATCTACATGTTTCAAGTAAAAACTGCCGAGAGCATTGAACTTCAATATAAGAGCAGAGAGTAGTTTTCCCAACTGTGTAAATATATTACATTCTGGACACTCTGAACTATTGACCTTCCCTATGAGGGAGATGCTGCTAAAATGTCAGTTAATCATAAAGCAGTTCCACAATGGGCTACCCAGAAGCAGAAGGCAATTTAAAAGAGCAATTTTAACATGCAATTGCCAAAGTGTGCAATGCAGACAATCCTGATGATGGCATATTTTATTTCCCTTTAATAAGAGAAAGAGAAACTGTATTTTCTTAGCTTCTATACCAGATGGTATACCCAGAGGAAACAAACACAGAAAAAAGCAAGCATACTTTCTCTGATTGTTCAATGGAGTTTTTGAATTACTTCCCATTTAAGACAACTTCACGTTTATGCCATTTTTTAAAATGTATGAAATGCCTAAAGAAGCATTATGTGAACAACAACATGGGTCAGGCGGTAAACTAACAGCGAAATAATCATACCCCTCAGGTTCATAGAGAAGTCTGAGGCAGGCGTAGGTGGCCTGAGCCACCAGAGGCTGTAATTACCACCTCTCCTAACTTGAGAGACCCTGAAGCAAGTAATTGCACTTACCAATGATTTTAATGTACTTTAGAAAGTAAATAAAAAATAGCTTTGGCAACCAGGCAGGACATTTTCAGAGAAGGACAAAAACACTTTTTTACACTTTTAGAAAAAAACTATTTAAAGGATGTAAGCACAGTATATATTTGATTGTTAAGCACCAATCCACTGTGCTCTCAGTAAATAGGAAGCTACAAACATTAAACTATGCTTTCTCTGGGAACAAGGTAGACATGGAAAAGTTGTTTTAAAAGGTATGTGTCTTCTGGATTTTACCTGCTATACTTCTAATTTTTCATTCTGTACCTTAGGAGAAAGGGAAGTCACCTGTGCTGGGGGTAAGAAGGAAAATAAGGAAGACTTTTAAAGTACTGAAAAATGGGTTTGAGCCCCGGCTGCCCAGTAGCTTCCCCAACCAACTGTGTAAAGGTATTACAATATAATGGGCAAATATCAACTATGTTGTCCCCCCTCCCCGAGTCTTAAATTTAACAAATACAAAAGTAAGACAATAATATTTCTAACTGATAGATTGGTGTGGACATAAAACATCCTGATAGACTCACTTCATATGCTAATTCCAAAGTCAAATGAATCCATGCATAGCCATAAAAAAGGTTATATTTTCCTCGGAAAATACAACATTTTATTCATGATACATATAAGTAAAACCATTAACCCGATTTTCTAGAAAAAAATATCTATTGAGGAATTACTTCCAAGCAAGAAAACATTTACCAATGCCCAAAATAAAATATTAATGAATGATGTGCACTAAAATGGAATTTTAACAATGGTAAATAATATCTAAATTATTCTTTGGTACTTAGGAATGACAAAAATCATTCCTCTGTGATACAGCAAAAAATTGAAATTAGAATTTCTGGAGGTCAGCAAACAGCCATCACTCTCTGTAATCTACAAAGCATCCATATGAAAAAGATTACAAATGTATAGCTAAGTATTTAGCCTTATCTTTAGGGTTTCTTGATGATCAAACATGCATGGTATTAAAATAGCTTCTTCAAAATAATCAACATTTATTCAACTAGATGATATTAGTAGTAAAAATCAACAATTATAAGGTGGAATACACCCAGTTCTAAGTAAAACAGGATGGCTTGTAGATCAAGTACTCAGTGCCCCTTATGAAACAGTAGGAACCAGGGAATGAACAATTTAATAGAATTAAATGGCAATTTCCCCCAAAGGTTAAGCTTGGGATCTCAAAAGGATCATTTCCCCTGATTATGAAGAAATATTCAACTTTTGAAATCTTTATCACAAAACAGCTAATATCATGATTAGCATAAGTTGTGTTCTATTTTGCTCATGTGGGATCCTAGGCTGAGGACAATGGTGTCATTGATGAAGTCTGAATGACCTTCACTTTTGGGAAAGGGAAATTGATCTTAAAGAGTGGAAACAGATGGACATCATATTTTAATACTGACTTTATACTTCGTTACACAATGTTTGTCAATTATATTCAACTTCTGGCTTTTAGAAATTGTTTAAAAATCATTACCACATATGCTTCCATGAGCTTTCCCTCCCTTTCTAATATTAGAGCAAGATTAGCAGACATTCCTAATGAATCCAAAACCACGGTTTCTCTCTCAAGTCTACAATATACTTGAAAATCTAGTTTATAGCACTTACCCTCCCTAAAATTCTGCATCAGACACAACTTGTGAAGATATTAATTAATGATAATAAACACAGGTGACAAAGACTCATCACATGTAAAAGATGGTTTCAAAAATAAAATTTCTATAGTTGGAAGTAAAATGACAAGTGATTGAGTCAGATACCATTTAATTCCTCAAAGAATCAGATAAAAAGACCAAAATGATTCCAAAGCATCAAGGCATTTTCTAAGTTAGGAAGTGGCTATGGCAGGTAAAATATTTTTACTTTATCCCCTCCCACACAGATGTGGTTATTCTCAGAATAAAGTAATAAATCAATTTGCAGTCATATTTTTACTTATTGCAGTTCAATGCACACTCTGGACATAAGCATTCAACAGGGATAAATCAATGTTCATTAACATGGTGCTGTCATTCACCTAATAGAGTACATGCAGCAAGCTTTAAAACACAGCCTCATTTACTTATAATCTCCACGGCTCTCATACCAAAGGCCAATTTCAAATAATTCCTAGCTTAAACAAAAACTACACTACACTAACATAGACTGCTAATTTTTTAAGACATTTTGTTGAAAACAAAAGATAAGAAAGCAGATAATTAACAAGCATGGGCAAAGGTAGTCAAGAGGAAGACCATGGGAATAGCAAATTATCATTGGTTGGTGTAATTTGTATATCCATTATGAAGATTCAATGCAGTAAAGAGGCAATTTTACTAGAAAGCACGTAAGTGATATTCTCAGTAAACTAGTCTTTTGTTCCCCATTTCATTGTCAGCACAGGACATGAAATTTAGAATACTGAAGTCCCTTTCAATTTCCACACTGTTTCCTCTTTCAGTGACTTCTGTGACTGAGGCGGTGGGGTTCCACTTGACTTTTCTTCAAAATGTTTAGAACTATAGAACAATTTGTAACATGACCTCAAACAGAAGGTGTACCTCTGGAGAATTTGTAAAAGTCAATTATGAAATTTAGGCTGAGTCATGGAGACCACCCAGCCTCTTCGACATGAAGCTGCTTTGAAAACACCAGATGCAAGTGTAGGACCAATCACAAATTAGGGACTCTCTATTCTTTAAATTGCAAAATAATGTTTGAGCAGTTATTTTCTATTAATAAACATCTTTAAATAGTTTCTATCAATAAATAAATGTAGCTAACTTTAAAAATATATGTGAAAATTTCATGAGTTTTGCTTTACTGTAGATTAGTATTCTTGGTGAGTAGCCCTGTAATATTGTAAATAATAAACAGATGTTCAGGAAATAAAAGACGTCATACAAAAACATTTTTATAGATTCTCAGCTTTGGATTTCAATTTTCATAAATTAATGCATAGATGTTAAAGATACATATGTTCATACACTAATCTGTAAGTATTTCAACATTACTCATGATAGATGCGAAATGCCTCTTAAAACTGAACTAAAAATTAAACCATTTTCAACAATAAAAAATGTAGGACATGAAAAATACAGCCAAATTACTTAGATTATTAAAATTTTAGTGGCTTTTAATAACTAAGAATTCTTCCCATTATAACAATAGTATAGTAAGGAATAGGACATATGATTACATATTATTTTATTTCACTTTTTATTCTTTGTGTTTTTTCACACACTATTAATTTCACCACTCTGTTTCAAGCATGGGGAGAACAATTACCAACATGAAAGGAAACCTCTCTGTATTCTAGAGCCAGGGGTCAGGCTGCTGAGCTAATTGTCACCAATAGGATTTTCTAAATGGAATAGTTATTTTTCAAAGCATTATTGAGAGTAACTTTTCATACCCATACCATATGATATGGCCTCTGTGCTGACTATAACATTATTGAGGAAGACCATGTCTACATGATAAAAAGATGTCAGCATTTGCTTGAACTGGAAAGGTCTTCCTCTGTCACTAATACTTTCATCTATAGCTATCAGAAATGATTTGGCTACATACACAGGAGGCTCACCCAATGATCAAGCAAGAAAAGACTCCAGATGTAAAACAAAAGTAAAATAATAATAAGAAGCACATATACTGCTCTTAAGTCAGCCAAATATGACAGTCAAGATATTGATTCACCTAGCTCATTGAACTTCTTAGAATAGTGTGATGATATCATATATTAAGTAATTAGAACACTGAATATTGCATGTGTGTTAGATATCCTATTCTATATTCCTTCACAAGTACAAAGGCCTGCCATTCAGTCTTACCTGCACATTTGGTTCTGGTGATTAACGGAGGTCCTGGGAGTCCTGTTCCACCTTCCCCAGGTCTTGTAAGTAGCACTCGGATCTCATATTCAGTATCTGGATCTAAATGCCACAATTTATAAGTTGGAGCATTGACTGCATGGGTTTCTGTCCAGGATCCTGATGTCATTCGATATTCTACTTCTTTCAGGATAATGGGACCATCTCCAATGATCGAATTGGCATTCAGTTGAATCAGCAAATATGTAGGCCCAACGCCAAGCAGCTGGGGAGGAGCAATGGGTCTTGGTGGTTCTAGGGGAGAAGAGTGTGTACACTAGTTAGATAACAATCTGCAGCATTGTAATACAGAGATATATTAATGCCTCTTGAAGCCCAAAGGCTTATTGAATGATTTATTTTTTAGTACATGGCAAATATTTAAAAGAAAACCAGGACACAAGTTGTCTGGCAACTACACTTTTAAAGAGCAAATACTTCTATGAAGGGTTATGACCATATTGCACAAATTTTCTTTCATCCAAAGCATGCCTTTCCAGGAGATAAAACTTGAAAAGACATAATAAATAAGGGACATAAAGAAAATATTTAGAGATGAAAAGCTCTCATTAGGCAATAATAGAGTTGATTGTAACTGCTTTATTTCATTTATGAAATACGGTGAAGGGGAGTTTTTTGCTCTTGTTTTTGTTTTGCTTTCTACTTCTTCAGAGCTCCTGGAGATGAGATCAGATGGCAAGCAGTGATGCTGAACCAGGTGCTGATGCCGGGTGCTGAACTGTTTCCACACACCCTCCTTCCAGAGTGAGAAACTGAAATTTACACCTAAGCAAAAATCACAAATGACTCCATATCACTGGTCTTTGGGAATAGCATGTGATAAGGCAATATATCACATATTAAACTCAAATGCCAAAGGTATACTGCAATTTAATTTTGGCTTGCTTATGACATTTTGCTTCAAAAAACTTGGGGAAATATCATTTCAATGTCTGAACTGATAGAAATGATGCATGATATATTGGAGAATTTTGCCCGCCTAACAGCCAGGCAGGTGAAATGAAAGACTGGCCTCTGGGGGACTCCACTGCCCCAGCTCTGTCCACAGGGTCTTTTCACAGGCAACATTAGGTCATGAAGTCATAATTAGCACATGATCAGGTGGGGTTTTCTCTGAAATTCTAGAACAGTGCTTCTCACATTTTTAAGGAAGTTAAAAGACTTTAAAGAAAACTGTTAATAAAGTTATAATTGTCCCAAAATTGATTTAACAATTGTTTTTAAGATTGAGAACAAATCAAAACAAGGAAAACTATGAAATGCAACCAGCTAATGCTCTCTCACCCTGACCAACCGCAGGCAGGAGCGAACTGGAAACATAGATAAAGTGAAGTCAAGAACACTCTGCCAGAATCCTTCAAACTGCACTTTCTACTTAATAGCATTGCATACCATAGGAAAAAAAAATGTCATTAAAAAAAAAAGATGTCCATAGACAGGTTTTACCTTCTTATGATGGTTTAAATGAATCAACAATTTTTAGCTAGAGCCCACCATCTACATTTTAATTCTGGTGATATAAAATTTACTATCTTGTAAGTTCCTGAATTACAAACATCTCTGAAAAAAGAGATAAGATGACCTGGGATCCTATCCTGGGTAAAATCATTTTCAAAGTTTTCTTTCAAAATTCACCTGGCAAATATTTATCAATTGCTAATTCAATTACTAATTGTTAAGTTGTTCTACACATTGGGTAACCATATAATACTGTGAGGGAGAAACAGTTAAAATAAATCAGAAAATTCATTATTTTAAATTGAGAGTGATATAGGAAGCAAACAGTATACTGTAATAAAGAATAATAGAAGTAACACATTTTTTGTCCTCTCCCAAATCACTTTAAAAATAAGGGAAAAACCCACATGTAATCAAGGCTCACTAAGGTAATAGCTTTCAAACTAGTAACTGAAAGAACAATCGCTAACTTAGACTCAACAGACATATATAGAATATTCCATCCATCAATAAGTGAATACACTTTCTTCTCAGCAGCTCATGGATCCTTCTCTAAAATAGACCATATGTTATGCCACAAAGCTACTTTAGCAAATACAAAAAGATAGAGATACTACCTTGTATTCTACCAGATCATAACGGAATGAAATTAGAAACCAATGATAAAATAAAAAACAGAAAACACTCCAACACCTGGAGATTAAATAATATGCTATTGAATGATGCATGGATAACAGAAGACATGAGGGGGGAAACAAAAAAATTCTTAGAGGTCAACGAGAAAAAGATCCAACATATCAAAATCTCTGGGATACTATGAAAGCAGTGCTAAGAGGAAAATTTATTGCATGGAGCGCATTCAATAAAAGAATGAAAAGTGAACAAAATATTTTGGCACCAAAATAGGCAGGTAGATGGAATGGTACAGAATAGAGGACACAGAGACAAACCCACATAAATACAGTTTTCTCATACTAGACAAAGACGCCAAGAACATACAATGGAGGAAAAGATAGCCTCTTCAACAAATGGTGCTGGGAAAACTGGAAATCCATATGCAGCAAAATGAAACTAAACCCATATCTCTCACCCTACACAAAACTCAACTCAAAATAGATCAAGAACCTAGGAATTAGACCAGAGACCCTGCACATAATAAAAGAAAAAAAGGTCCAAATCTTCATCATATTGGCCTAGGACCAGATTTCCTTAACATGACTCCCAAAGCACAAGAAATAAAAGGAGGAATCAATAATTCGGATAGATTCAAACTGAAAAGCTTTTTCTCAGCAAAGGAAACAATCAGCAATGTGAAGAGAGAGCCTTCAGAGTGGGAGAAAATCTTTGCCACATACACATCAGATAGAGCACTAATCTCCAGAATCTATAAAGTACTCAAAAATCTTTATACCAAGGTTATTTGTTATTATACAAATAACCCAATCAATAAATGGGCTAAGGAAATGAGATCCTCTTCACAGAAGAGGATCTACAAGCAATCAACATGTATATGAAAAAATGTTCAATATCTCTAGTAACAAGAGAAATGCAAATTAAAACTACCCTAAGATATCACCTCATCCCAATTAGAATGTCTATTATTAAGAATACAAGTAACAAGAAGTGTTGGTGAGCATGTGGGAAAAAAGGTACACTCATACATTGCTGGTGGGATTGCAAATTGGTGCAGCCACTCTGGAAAGCAGTATGGAAATTCCTTCGAAAACTCGGAATGGAACCACAATTTGATCCAGCTATCCCACTCCTCAGCCTATTAAAATCAGCATATTACAGTGATGCAGCCACATCCATGTTTATAGCAGCCCAATTCACTATAGCTAGATTGTGGAACCAACCCAGATGCCCTTCAATAGATGAATGGATCAAGAAACTGTGGTATATATATGCACAATGAAATACTATTCAGCCATAAAGATGAATAAAATTATGACATTTGCAGGTAAATGGATGGAATTTTAGAAGATCATGTTAAGTGAAATAAGTCAATCCCAAAAAACCAAAGGCCAAATGATTTCCTTTTAAGTGGTTTATGACACATAGCTGGGGTGGGGGGAGGCATGGGAAGAATGGAGAAGGGATGGATTGTATAGAGGAAAATGAGGGGTGGGTTGGAGGTGAGGAAGGAAGGAGAATGAGATAAACATCTATACCTTATGTATATGTATAAATATGCAAATTGTATGATTCTACTTTGTGTACAACCAGAAAAATGATAGTTGTACTCCAGTTGTGTACAATGAACTAAAATTAAAAAAAGAAAGAATAATATAAACTTGTGACCAACTGTGCTCATGTTTAAAATAAAAATAAAACTAGGATCAAAAATAACATATGCTATGTAAACTGCATATATTTTGAATATTTCTATTGAAAAATATTTTTAACACTTGATTCATAAACTTTAACCACGAAATCTATTCCTAATGGTTTGCAAATTGTTTCAACAATATGTAGTTAAAATTGTTTCCTAGGTGAACTATTTACAATTTCATGAATGCATTCAATGAAAGTGTTTGCAATAAGAAAGTTTAAATAAAATCAAAATAGTGTAGAATTTTCATTTATCAGTTAAGAGTTTTACATTCCATAGAATGGAATTTTACCCAACAAATTTGATAGCATTTACAGAAGTTTTGTCAAGAAGAAAAAGAAAGTTAACATATTCTCTAAACTCTGAACTAAAATGAAACTGAATAGAGAAATGAACATAATAGAAAAATGCAAATGTCTTCGCTGATTCTCTAAATGCCACACATATTTAAAACAGCAGTGTGTATTTTGTGAATAAACTGAGTTGCCACAAATGTGCAATGTTTGTTTTCATTCCAGATGGCTCATATACCGACTAATTTAAGTTAAAGTTGGAAACAGTGTGAAGTTCATAGTACTAGGCTTCCGCTCCAGAGCAGCAATGCCTCACATACTTTATAGTTTGAAGATGGCCTGGAGAGGTCTGATTCTTAACATGACGAATGTACAGAAACAATATACCAAGTGAATTATAAATAACAAATTCTGGTTGATCTACAAATGTACAGGTGCTCTGAAACCTGACCTGAAACATGTATATCAAATGTTAGCTCTCACCCATCAAAACCCTGAACACTCTCGCCATAGAAAACAAGAAGGAAACAAAGGAGAAGAGCAGAAAATGGAAAGGAGAGAAAGGGAAGGGGAAAGCCAGAACACAACACATTAGAAACAACACAGTATTTCTTCTGTCATTTCAATCTTTAATGAAGTGACATAAAAAGAAAATAAAATTTGAAGTCAGGAGGCCTGGTTTCAAGAATGCAATATGAAATAGTAGATTAAACTTGAATATAACTTTTAACTTGGTATTTATACTTTCTTCTTTGAAGAATTTTTAGAGATGACATTGTAAAATACATCAACAAGCCTTTTTTGTGATGCTATTTTCTTTTTTGTTAGAACGCAGATAAATTTTAGACCAGAAATTAGTATCCAACACTAGCGTTATGTATAAATAAACAAATGAGTTTGATGTAGTCAGGATCTTGGCCTGAAGAAGGGCAGTAGTTCACTCTGTTCAGTTTTCTATTCCATGTGTTATGGTCAAGCACAAAATGATTGGTCCAATAATCAAAGCAATAACCCAAATCTGATACTGTGGCGATGTTAAGAGAGGTTTATAAGCATATACATTGATTAACAGCATGATTATACGAAGTGAAACTCACATTAATGAGACTAATATACCAAAACATATTAAAATTTTTATGTTGGAGGTAAAAAGTAGACTTATATTAGCATGTGTATTTTGTTTTTAGACCCTGGAGAACAAGGAGATTTATTTATAAAATCTCTATTCATTTCAATAAATTATGCATGAATTTTAATCAGTTAGCAAATGAACAAGTAATTGTTCTGCAGCAATATTAATATTCTTCATAACTTAATACACTACCAGACCCAGAGGTATTGGTGCAAATAAATCCCAGTTGTACACTAGGTATCAACTGAAGCATGCAATCCAAAAATACAAGATAAACTTTGCCAATGTTACCAATTAACTTTCAATTAATGATTTACATTCATTATTCTAGAGTCAGCCTATTATAAAATCCCAATTATATATTCATCTTGCTTTGTTTTTATATTTCAATTTTTAAACGTCTTAAAATCAAGTAAATCATTATGAAAGTATACTCTCATCCAATTATTCCTATTATAATGGTATTTTACAAACGTGTCACTTATCAAAATTCAGTTAATCAATAAAATGCAAAATCAGCAATAGAAGTCAGGAAGTCAGAAAATGTCAGTAACAAAGTAAATGTCAAGGCAAATAACACATCTACCACCATCAGTCCAAACAGATAAACTGAATACCTCTCAATGCTACCTCCTTCTTAACTGTTTTATTTGCTTGTCAATAGGCCTAGGCATACTCAGAGTTTCCTAAGATTAACTCTCCCACTGTAGAAGGAGACAAAGATATTACATGAGTCTTCTATGGCAGCTGTAACAAATTACCACAACCTGGTGGCTAAAAGAGCAAAAATTTATTCTCTCAAAGTCATAGAAGCCAGAAACTGGAAATCCGTATCACTGGACAGAAATCAAATGTTAGAAGGCCACACTGTCCCTCAATGCTCTAGGTAAATAAGGGAATCATTCTTCTCCTAACTTCCGGTGACTACTGATATTTTTTTGTTTTACATCTGTATCCCTCCAATCTCTGTCTCAGAACTCACATCACCTCCTCCTCTGCTCTCTGTAGGTAAATCTTCCTCCATCTCCCACTTACACAGCCACTGGTGAATGAATTTAGGGTCCCCATGGATAATTCAGAATATTCACCCTAAATTCAGAATTTAGGGTCCCCATGGATAATTCAGAATATTCATGGTGAATATTCTGAATTATCCATGGGGACCCTAAATTAACATACTAACATCTGCAAAAATTATTAACATACTAACATCTTAACATACTAACATCTTAACATACTAACATCTTAACATACTAACATCTGCAAAAATTATTTCACTATTTAAGGTAGTATTCTCAAGTTCTATGGATTAGGAACTGATATATTTGGGGATATTTTCAGTTTATTATAGTCACAGATTGTGATTTCATTGTTCTTTCTAGGAAGTAGCTCAATTCTTTGTCCAACTGGATGGAAACCTTTTAAGTAGAAAATACTTCACCAGAGAAAGTTCCCTACCCAGGTACAGAGCAGTGAAAAAACATTAAAGATCTTAAAAATATATATGTTCTCTTTTTTAAAAATTTACCATATATTTGTTGTAAAAAGAAATGAAAATAGAGATGATGAACATCAAAATGGCTGTAAGACTCAGGGCTCCCTTGCCAAATATAAGTTCCTGCAAAACTCAACATCAGAATATTTTTGATGAAGACATTTTTTTTTACTAATAGTTGTTGGATCACTGCAAATTGGATATTATTCTATTTTGTATTACCCTCCTCACTGAAATTTTCATCTAGATTTTGTTTTTGTTACACAATAAATTCACTATGTTTATGTTTTTTATTTTTCTTAATTCATCACCTACTGGATGTTTAAGTAAAGGCAAAGGGACATTAGAGAAGCTGAAAGAAAGAAGTGTGACATTGTTGTACCGCATAATTCAGGTGTTCATAAAGTTCCCTACAATAATTTTTAAATCTCTTTAAATTGTCCTCAAATAGAATAACAGCACAATTTAATGGTACTTGAGTGCTTCATCAAATTTTAAATAATATCACTGATAAATAGGAAAATAACTTTTGCCCCAACAAGAAAGGGAAAGCAAGTTATTCATAATTAGAAATGTTTTCTTTTGGCATTTACTATTACATAATCTGCTTCATTTTTGCTTAGATGTTAAAACATGAAGTACACATCTGAAAACTTTATTTATCAAGGTTTCTCTTATACCCCTGTTTATGACCTATAACCCAGAAATATTTATGAAGAGGGTGATTTTTTTCATGATTTTCATACTGTTATTTTTCTGATACTTTTTTTCAGTAATAAAAATTCCTTAGGAAATCAAATACTTACCATTCGCTTTTTTGGCTACTATCTCATAATTTTTACTCATACAATGATGTAGTCAGAAATTTCTACAAATTTTCTTTCTTATAAATTAGTTATATTTACATATTTCTATATTGACATAATATATATTGACATAATGTTCTATATTGACATAATGTTAATTTTTGTTTATTATATTAACATCCCTTTTAAAAAATCTATCAATCCAATTAATGGGTACACTTTCAAATTATACCATTTAGGTGGCTCAAAATCTCACACTGGTGGATTAAAGACCAGTAAGACACAGCAAAATTAGGATTTTGACAAACTTGAGACCCCTATGCTGGCAATATGCTAGGTAGAGTATTAATCAAAGGGAACTATTCTTATCTATTATTATCTCTATGAAAATTATAGAGATAGCATATAGTTAGGCTGAACTGTGGAAAGAGTATGCGTGTACTGTGCTCTGCTGCCTACACTCACAAGATTCCACACACAGACAACTTCTCAAAACCATGAAGTTTCATGGTTTACAGGCCAGTAGGTAATAGATAAGAAAGCAGTACACTGCTTGTGTGTACCTAAAATTCCACTACTTTTATTTCCCCTATAAGCAGAATAGAGCAGCAGGTGAAGAAAGAGCCCAAGTCCAGTAAAGGTCCTCATTATCCTAACAGGCTTGACCAGTTCCTCCAAAGCATAGGTAAATGAGCATTCTAGGACAAAGGAACTGATAATGTTTTAGGAAAATAATTCATCAATATATATCAAGAAATGAAAAGGTGTTTGTAAATCAAAATTATTCTTCTTTGGGGAATTTATTGTAAGGAGCTAGTTTAAAAGACCCAAAAATGTAATCAAAATGTTCAACAATAGCCAATTATCATGTATCTGTTCAATAGAATTCCCACAAGTCTTAAGAAGGCACACTGTAAAAATTATTAATTTTCATTTTAAAAAGTATAAAGCATATTCATGGCAGGGGAGGGGAGATACCACCACCAGAAGAAAAGGTATCGAAAAACTAATACCTGTGATTGGGGAACTAAGCCACCACGAATGAATTACTTTTTTTCTTTTATTTCTGTAATCCAATAAAATTTGCAAGGTGCCCATAAAACTATCTCATTGTTATAGTCTCAGTGTTTCTTGCATTGCCTGAAAAAATTTAATGGCATTATAATAGAATAAATGGCCAGTTCAACAATGCCTTAAAAATAAGTTACAAATGTCATGATAAGAAAATGTATCTACACAAACTCTACCTATTCCTTACAAGACAATTGCAGCACAACAATCTTCATTTGGATGGGGATATCTGTATACTTTCTTATTTATTAAATTTATTTTCAGAAGCTAAAATCAAGTCCTCAAAAGTCAGATTTACTACCTCTTCCTTTGAACCATGTAGCCAGCCAATTGCTCTGACATTGATACACAGCACCTACAAAATGTTACTATTTAATTAAAGGAGTTAGTTGACTGGAACAAAAGAGCACGTTCTTGCTTAGTGACCAAGTGGCATCAGATAATTTATCCAGCTTGTAAAAAAAAAAAAATATTTACAACTCTAAACCTATAAATAATTCTTTTTTGTTTTTTGATCAAATGAGATTGATTAAAATATTTTTTAAATATTTAAAATATTTTAATTTTTTAAAAGTCCTCCCTTATTATTTTAAGTAGTTTATTTATATTTAAATAAATAAAGTACTTAAATATATAAAGTATTTATTTATTTAAATATAAATCATAAATCAGGAATGATATAGGAACATATCATCTATGAGCACCAGAAAATATACATGTGATATTTCTTGAAGGAAAATGCACTTCAGGGTAGGAGAAAATTCTGATGCTAAATGTGCCACTCTTCATATGGAACAACGATTTTGTACCTCAAGTCACTATCTGATACCTTTTCATTTTTTAAACTTCAAGTTCTGTGGAATCAGACTATTTAAACTCTGTGACATGGCTTTTTCCTGCTGCCTAAAGTGCTGAAATATAAAGAATCAGTTCATCATTGAGACTGCAAATTTTACATTCTGAATTTTATATCCTATGCATTACCATGGCATTTCATTCACCTTGATTTGAAAACATTGCTGCAATAACTTTATTACATGCTTGAAATAAAAAGACACAAACAGTACTCTGTTTTTGATCTGTCAGCAGGAACTGAAAACAAGTTGAGGATTATATTTAGGATACATGAAAAGATAAAGGGATTTCTGATAAGTAAAATATATTTGCTTTTTAGTCTACAAAATCAAACTATAAGATAATATGAATTTGCATCCCATTATGTTCAAAAACTATTTCATTCTCCATTAATCGCTTTGTAATAAATTGGTTCAGAATTATGGATTATGTAATAATTCAACAACTTTACAAAAGCCTCTGTATTACAATCCACAAGACAAATCACATATTTTATGATGAAAATTATGGATCCTTTTGCATGAGTCATACATAACCTAATAAGTACAGTAGAGTTCTCTTATGGTCATTTAATCCCTCATTTAAGCTTTGTCAGAGCTCAAACTGTTCATAACATTTCAGGGAAAGAACATCCATGTGATTCTAAGAATAACAATCAACTCAGTAGTAAAACTAGGAAAGCCTTTCAACTCTGATTAGTTCCCTTAAGTCTAAGAGTCATAAATGGGCACTCACCACTGTTTCATCAGTCACATATACAAGAATAAAAAATATGCATGGTGGAATAAAGGAGGAATATACATGGTGGAGTGAAGGAGGAGAACTGTGTTTGGCAATAACATTGCATGTCCCAGTAACATGGTAAATATGCCTAGGTTGTATGGGGCAGGCTCTTACTGCATTGTAGATAATTGGCAAAGGAATTTAGAGTACAAAAATATCATTCATATTCATTTTATATTAGCACATATTGAGACAAAATGCCTGAATCCAATTTAAAAAGAGATCAATTAAAAGAAAAATCTCCACAATAACATTATATCTTGGTGTGTGTGTGTGTGTGTGTGTGTGTATATATATAAACATTTATACATGCATGTAATATTTTATGTATAATAAATAAGTATTTAAAATATTTTGTATCCTCCAAATATCAAATATAAACACATTGATGAATTCGATGAGACTAAATTCCAAATTTTAAGAAATTTTGAAATTGCAATGAAAAGAATTTCCCAGCACTTAATTATAATCAAACACACTTAAGTTTGCCAACTTGCTCCCTAGGTCTTAACACTCCATTGTGTTGACTGGCAATATAATACATAATAAGCATATGTTCCTTATAAATACACACTTTGTGATCATTCCAAGTTCATTTAAAATGTTACATGGGGTTTTATGTATATGAAGCTACAAACAGATGGCCATTATTTCAATCTAATGACTCAGACTGGCAATGGAAGCAGGAGCCTCTATTGGCTACCTCCACTGGTGACCCTGATTTCCAGGCAGGTAAACTGCAAGAGTGTTGATCAGAGGAACATTTAGCTTTTATTTCTAAATGACTTTGGAGAGTACAGAGCAACCACTTGGGGTTGGGGAGGGGGTTGGGGGCTTTGGCACATCCATTTATGCAACAAATATTTGTGTTTGTATTTATTTTTCATAAAGGAAATGAAATTTTGATGACATAGTAAAACCAACTGAAGAAAACCTCAGTCACTCTATACATAACAAACTTCATGTGAGCACCACTAACTCTGAAGCAGTCATCATTTTATGTCTCTTTTCAGTCCAAAAACATAAACCATCAGGGACTTAAAAGAACTTCAGAGCAGAAAAACATGACACTGGCATATGCACAAATGTATATTCATTCCCCAAACCACATAATATAAATAGCAGTTGTACAAAATTTCCACAATTCGGGGATTCAACAAAACAAAAACAATCATGTGTCTTATTGGTTGTCTGGACTCAAGTTCAATACATATGGTTATTGACTCCAGATTAGTGCTTTCCAGATCACAACTATTTAAAAGAGTTTAGATTTGAATGGGGACCAGAGAACAGATTCCTTGTGCCTCTCCTTATGCCTCTTAACTAAGAAAATCAGGTTTTTAGTTGTTAAAATGAACACACACAGGCATAATGATGAAGACAAAGGACATGTCCACAAAAATGGAGCCATACTGGTGGTCACCATAGTAATAAGGACTTCTGAAGGATCATGTTAATGATCACAGGTGCAGATGTGGTTCATCATATGTTGGAGACTCGGTCCTCAGTGTGACAATATCATGGAGGTAGTGGGACCTTTAAGATGTTTGGCCAAATCAGGACCAACCTCTTAAGTTATCAGAACATTGTCCTCTGAAAAGATGAAGACAGTTTTCCTGGGGCCTTGAGATAATTCCCACAAGTGTTGCCATAAAAAAAACACAAGACTGGCCCCTCCCTCAGTTTCGGCTTTCTGTCTCTCTCCCTCACGTATAGA
Source organism: Glaucomys volans (assembly GCA_020662805.1). Classification (NCBI taxonomy): domain Eukaryota; kingdom Metazoa; phylum Chordata; class Mammalia; order Rodentia; family Sciuridae; genus Glaucomys; species Glaucomys volans. The sequence goes on from JAJEJO010001948.1 coordinate 458,679, forward strand.
ACTACTACAATTCCATCTACCATGACTTGATGCAGACAGGGATTCTTGCCAGGGCTGGTGGCACACTATTTGGACTTTTAGTCCCAAAATGGAAGTTAAATAAACCCCTTTTCTTTGTTAAGTACTCAGACTCAGGTAATTTATTATAGTAATGAAAAACTGACTATGACAATCATCCCATTGTGTTGATATTCCTTTTAAGGTCAAAATATCTGTTCACAATATTCTGAGCACAATTAAAACTAAAATGACCACATCTAGCTTTATAAACACATGGAAACAGGAGGCAAACATGAATAATTATGGACCATCTGATAAAATAACATTTTTATCTTAATGACATTTTTAAGATGCTCAATCATGTAAGCAGTTACCTGCATGAAAATACTTTACACTAACATGACTGCTCAATCAGCAAAAGAAACAAAACAAAACAAAACTTTGATTTCAATACCTTCAGTACCTCCACTTCTATACCTATGAGGCATCTGTACATTTAGAATATCAAAATAAGTCATAAACTAAAACGTAAAATATTGGAAGACAGTCCTAGTTCCGTGATCTATTAGTACAGATAAAGGAAAAGTTTCTAGAATAGTTAAACAAAGCATTTCTAGACCCCAAGTTATGTAATTTTACAGCTAAGTGTTGGGCTTTTCTTTCACAGGTACCAATCCTAAGTGATAAGAAACCTCCTTTGTCTATTTTGATAAATATCATGCCTATTTAAAAATCAGGGCATAAAATGGCTGGTAACACAGACAATTCATATACACTTTACTGTGAACTTCAAATTTCCCATAATTTTCCAACTTTATCCACATCAACTGGAAATTTGCTGGGGAAAGGTATGATAACAAGTAATAGGGCTAATATTTTCATGGATACTGACGATTTTTATTAACAGTACCTCAAACAGCAGCTATAAGATGAATGAAGAATTGACGAAGGAAGTCTCTCTATATTTTAAGTAGTATAAAGAGGAGCGGGAAGTATGTTCCTTTGGCATTTGTTTCTGTACAACAACAGACTAATATAAAATGAAGGTTCAGAGATCTTCATATGGTAACTGAAGGGTACCATTTTCTACCCCAAAGTCATATTCTTATATTTTAAAATGTACATGCCTATGTCTAGGTTGAGGTGTAAAGGAAGAGTCTGACATTGGGAAATGTCGAGATAGTTACTTTGGGAACTAATCACGAAAGTATACCAGATGTATCATTACTGTAAGACACAATGGTATGTTTAAAAGGTAAAAGGTAATTGGTGTGTGGAAAATCATTTAAAAGTTATTTTATATTAATATATACATACAAATCATGTTGAGGGGATAAATAAATTTACTCACTGTAAATATTTTCCTCCTTTAAAAACACATGTCAGTTACGTGGTGAAGTTGAGGTCAATGCTCAAGACTGTGCTATCTGATCATGGTTTCAGCTAGGAGATACTCAAATTTACAGGAAGAATGACCAGAAAACAAATAAACAAACAAACAATGTAAGACAGTTTTTGTGACTATCACAATATTATAGATAACATAAAAAATGAAATAGAGGCATGAAATACAAATAATCACCTTGATCTGAAAACATGCCACAGATTTTTTTTCTAGCTCTCCCATTAAGAGGTTGGACCCATCCTCCAGCCTCATCAATCTAAGGACCTCATGCCTGGCTCAATAAATGGAGCACAAAGGAAGGAGATGGAATGAGACTTCTTAGGCTAGGTCTGAGGGGGCATATAGCTTCACCTCTGTTCAATTAAAACCTGGAACCCTTGTTCTTGGAGCCTGAGACACCACATAAAAACTTCAATTAGCCAGAGAAGTTATTACAGCTCAAGTGCCAGACATGCACATGAAGTCCAAACACTTCTAGCCTCCAGGAGCTTGAATCACCTTCAGCTATTCATTTTGAGACTTCTTAGCCTAGGATCCAAATATTGAGACATGGAAAAATCATCGCTGTCACGACTTTCCAAATGTCTGGCCCGCAGGAGCAGTAAGCGCTATAGAATGGCTAGTTTTATGCTTCCAAGTTTTGTGGTATTTTACTGTACATCAGTTGAAAAATGGAATAGTATGTCTTATTAAGATAGATGAACTAAGTGTAATCTTCAAATAAATATGTTTGTTTGTTTGTTTATGCACTGAAGGTTGAACCCAGGGTCGATTACCTACTGAGCCATATTCCCAGCCCTTTTTACATTTTTCTTAAAATTTTGAGACAGTCTCATTGAGTTGCTTAGGGCCTCACTAAGTTGCTGAATCTGGCTTTGAACTTGTGATCCTCTTGCCTCTGTCTCCCAAGCCACCAAAATTATAGACATGTGCCACCATGCCCAGCTAAGATGTAAAGTTTTAAAATTACACTGCCCTTTCATGATCCGTCTTTGCTTACCTGTCCAATTTCATGGCTTGCCACCCTCATTTCCAAACACATGTTCGTGCTTAGCAACTGATATTTTGCCAAGGAGCAGCCTCTCTTAAAATCAGCCCATCTTTATCTTTCACATACTGACTGGAATGGTATTTTCCCATTTATACACTGAGTAAAATCATCCATCTTAGAACCTTATCAGTTGTTAATGACCCTGAAAATCCTTCCTCTCCAGGCTGCAATAAATGCAACTTTTCTTACAGGATGCTTATCTATATATTTTGTCTTTCTTCACCATATTAAGTCTTTGAAGATATGGATTTTATATTATTAATCTTTGAGTTTGTATCAAGTGCTTGATATATTAGTAACCAATCAGTGTTTGTTAAAAGGGGACACTTACGGACAAATGAAATAATTAACATTAGCTTATTAAAAATGGAAGGTAGGATCATATCAAGCGTTGGCAAGGACATGTAACAATAAGAACTTTCGTGGTCAAGTTAGACTACAAATTTATATAAAAAAATGAGAAAACTGTTTGTCATTAACTAGTAAAACTAAACATAAGCACACCTTAAGACTAGCAATTCCACTTTCAGATTCATGCTACATCAACATGAGAACACCTGTTCCTCAAAAGTCATCTCAGAGAGTATTCATACACCACTATTGAAAAGAGATGAAGAGTAAAAAGAACTAAATGCCCTCCATCAGTGAAAGAGATATAGGGTGGCAGAGTCATACCACAAAGTGTTTAATAACAATGATGTCTCATAGCGTTCACTACAGGCAACAATATGAATGAATTTTGTGAACTTAATGCTGAATGAGTTAAGATAAATAAATATATATGAACTATGGAGGATTGCATTGACCTAAGTTATTCACTGCTATTTAACAGTGGCCAGAAGGGTGTGAGGTGAATTTTGAGGGTATTAGTATTCATCAAGTATGTGTGTATGTAAGTTTAAAATATACATATGTGTGTGTTTAATATGTACTTTTCAGTATGCCTACACTAAGTAACCAGTCCTAAACTCCTGCCCTGAAAACCCACTTAGACCCTTTTTATATTCACCACGTTTTTATATTCACCACCAGAAGACTGTTAAATTTAGGTACACTCTTTTCCTGAGGTTTCTAATACTATTTCACTAAGGTGGAAATAATACAATAGAGGCAATAATATGTAGAAATACAAAAAAGAAAGAAAGAGAAAGAAAGAAAGAAAGAAAGAAAGAAAGAAAGAAAGAAAGAAAGA
>JAJEJO010001948.1:462426-531641 GCA_020662805.1 Glaucomys volans
GGAGGGAGGGAGGGAGGGAGGGAGGGAGGGAGGGAGGAAAGAAAGAAGAAAAAGTCAAAGACTTCCATCTGATTTGATTAAAGATGACTGGATCATAGAAAACCAAGTTTGCTGACTACCATCCAGGTGGGTCTTTTTAATATTCATGTAAAATTAAGAATAAGTGCTGGGCTGGGGTTGTGGCTCAGTGCTAGAGCACTTGCCAACCATGTGTGAGGTACTAGGTTTGATTCTCAGTACTGCATATAAATAAATAAAGAAAATAAAGAAAAAAAAAAGAATAAGTGCTGATGGAAATTCATTGATTGCCAGGCACCATAACTTCAGAAAGAGGATAAGTTATTAAATTCTGAGAATTTTTTTCTTTTCCCAATCAGGGGAGCTCTGAAGTCAAAGAATTTCATCAGGAAGAAAAACAGGCTAATTTCTTACCTTTTTATATTCTATACTTGTGCCAGCTTCTTCCTAGTTTCTAGCAAAGCCCTCCAGGGCTTGTTGAAGTATTGGTTGAGTGAGCTCATAAATGTACATGAGTGTGCATGGTTGTATACACGCTCATGTCAGTTCATCAGAATATGGGAAAAAACATGTATGAGGTCACATGTCATTTTCAAAATATTCTAAACCTGATTTAGAAAAGATTATCTACCTCTTGCACCTCTACTGAGAACAGGACTATAAAATGGTAGGTTTTAGTTGTAATGCCACTTGTCAGGCACAAGACAGTAAAAACAATGGCCAAGTAACTTAAAGTAAATACAGTGTCTCTAAAGTTACAAGATCATAATCTCAGTGCTCTCATATTTAGCTTCACTGAAACTTAAGGGGAAAAATCTCACAAATCTGATTCTTCTTCACTTATATTTAAATCTTCACCTCCAGTGGCATTTTTAGTAATACCACTATATAAGTTCAGTTAGTTCTTGAATAGCCATGATGAAACTCAAGAGTAAGGGTGCTGGAGTCTAAGTCTACCTTTCCAGACCCACGTTCCCTGTGGAAAAAAAGGGATATTAATAGTTGTTACATTAGATAAGATACATAGATATAGATATAAAACCTCCATCAAGGCACCTGGAACACTGTATGTATTATCAATAGGTGCTTCTTCTTACAACTTACACTAAACACTTGGACTCTGTTTCATGAATTTACACTTACTAGAAAGAAGAATAAATCATTAGACTATGCTCATTATCTCCCGTTGTATCAACTAGTTACTGAAATAAGCTTGTCATTTCAAGCTTATTGAAAGTGGACCCATTTTGCAGAATTATTCTCTTAACCTCATGTTCTCACCATCCTCATCTGTCTGTCCCCTACAATCTTAACTACTAATAGTTGTGAAAAACAGACATATGCAAAAAAAAAAATTAAGAAAGGAAAGAGAAGTTCCTAGGGACATGTCCTGCTTATTGACATATCACATTCAAAAGAAAAGGCACATTTCCAGATAGCATTTTAATTTCCATAAAATTGTCAGTAATTGAAGCTCAAATATCTGGGAAAAAATAAATATTTATTGAACAGAAGCTTTATGAACTTCTTGGATCCTCATGAAAAGAAGCCAGATGAGGGAAAGGAATTATAGAATAAAGGGCAAAAAATAAATTGTAATATACTATAACTTAAAGACTGACTCACATGAAACCTTAAAACCTTAAAAATTGTGTATTTTATCCATTTCATTACCAACAAATACAATTACTAACCTGTGCTAGCTACTCAAAATTGTTTATCTAACCAATAAATATATTAGTAGTTTTTTCACATTTGTAATGAAGTAATTTTGTTATTTAGGGTGAACTAAGGAGAAGGGGAAGATAAAGGGTAAAAGTTTGCTGATATTTAATTTATTTTATATTATTACTTGGGAAACATTCTTTTGTAAAAATCAAAGTGAACACATACATTCAGTAAGAAGGTATACTTCTATCACCTGTCAGAAAGGAGGTGATGAGAAGGGTATTCATCAAAACCATCTCCATGTATCTGACCTATTCCTATGCCATTTGATCCAAGCACGGGGAACAACAAAACACTTCATTTTCCACATAAAAATAAGATTATCATTATTAATTTCTAAAACCTACAGTAGATAAGCAAGATGCTTAACATACCTACAGGAAGAAAAGGCAAGACAAAATTTAGATATTGGAGAATATTTTGTTAAAATGCTATTGTAGGGGACAGACAGATGAGGATGGTGAGAACATGAGGTTAAGAGAATAATTCTGCAAAATGGGTCCACTGTGTTGACCCCCATAAGCTTTCTTTTCCAAAAAGCAATTTACCTGCAGCCCTACCTGACTTAAGTGGACAGGATATGTCACATTCTTCAGAAAACTACCTGTTAAGTGCAAGAGAAATGCAGGCCCAAAATAATGTTTATAGGAGGAACCCAAGTTACCCTGAAGGGGGAGACATTTGGGATCAGATCGTGAAACTCTGGGAGATAACCATAGTTCCTCTTAACCATAAAATCTATAAGAATGTATGCCTTATCCATTTAGAAGCAGTCAGCATGGGCCAAGGTGACCTAGAGTTGCCATGGCAGTGGACTTGACAGTCTGATGTCATCTTGAACTGAGTCAAAATCAAGAGGTAGACTGGGCAGGACTCTCTGGAAATTTCTCTGGGATCCCCAATAAAACTGGAATGCAGGAGAGGCACATCCTCTGCCCTCTGAGAGGACCCACTCTCACTCTCTCTTGAGAATGTCCCCTTTCCCTTTCCCTGTCCCTTCAATAAATTCATCCTGTCTCTGAGCAACATGTCTAAAATCTTTCTAACTTAATCACAAGAATCAGGTTTGAAGTGGAGATCTTCGCACAGCCTCAGTTTCTCAGAAGGCCCAGGCTCGACACTGTGATAGATTTTTTTAAGCATCGTAAGGACAGTTTCATAGAACACCATAGGCTCAGGATGATGAAAGGTCACTGATATATTGCCAAATGCATTTTTATGAGATAAATTCAATTATAATTGCTGCAACTATTCCAGCCACAATTTAGACATAGAATCCAATTATCCATTTCATTTTCATTTATACCTCATGGGCTAGATCATTTATCATGTTTCATGATAATGATCAGAAGACACATGGAAAGTGATTTCTGGAGGTAACAAATTACCTACCATATTAGCATAGCTTACAAGTTCCTGTCAACAACTACTATGCATAAATATGAGGTAATTAAATTTACAATGTGCAGGAGTGTTTGATATGCTACTTGCTTCTTTCACAGCTGCCAAAAATCTGGGTTGCTAAATGCAGCAAACCCGTTTGGTTGCAAATCAGTAATCATTACACCCCAGAACTTCAACAGGTGGATGGTATGCCATGGCTCTAGTTGCTGAAATGTATCTTTGATCATCTGGTATTATTACTTCTAGCCACCAAACCATCCATCATTACTGCTGAGACAGCTTGGAATGATAGCCCTGGACCCTCACATTACTGCTCCTTGAACTCTGTCTCATCCATCTTTTGCATCATTCCTGATTCACAGCTAAGTATCCTCTTCTGGCTGCAAAGCCAAGTGTGAACCTGTAATGCCTTTAACCTACAGTGCCTCTCTAATAGTAATTGATTTCTCTTTATCATAAGCCACTATTCAGAAAAGACTGCCCATGACTGCTGATGCTGAAAGATGATTTTTAAAAGACTTGATGTACAGAATTACAATAGTTATAAGAAATGCATGTTTTCTAAGTTGGGCTTCTGAATTGCATTCATATTTCCCTTTGTATAGTTATTCATCAAAGTTGGAAACAGAAATAGATACAGCAAAACCCAGAAAATTGAGTGTACAAGTACACATACCTAAATGAAAAAAAGTATGATATGTATTAATTCAACATTAAAATGAGAAAATTATTAACCAAAGTTTGAAATATGCTTGATAAAAATCAAAATTTTAGGATACTTAAATGTTGAAATTGCAATACATGCCAATCAGTAACACAATGCAAAAGAGAAGGATTTAAAACCAGATGTGAAAATATAAGTGAAAATTGCCTTATAATATAAATCACTCATTCTTCTCTTCACTCATTGTTAAGAGAACTTTCAAAAATGATACCAATAACACAAGGGTTAGAGTATCATAAACTATCCAAGACTAAAGCTTTTAATTCAGTTCCATCTGAATGTTGTTATAAAAGTTTAATAAATCAAAATGATCAAAATGTTCTCAGTGGCAGGTTGGGATTCAGTTTCCAATTCAAATTCTCTTTAATATATGGCTTCTCTGACATCTTGCATTTTTACCATCCATGTTGAATTCCAAATACCCTGCTTTTCATCACTACCATGCATCATCCAGTCTGGTCATGGTAACTACTTTTTAGAGATCTTGCACAAAACACAGAAATGTCAAACCCAGTGGGAGTTTTAACATAGGAAAATTATGACAGGTGGGAACCCTTTATCTACCCTTAAGTAAATATTTTCAAACCACCCACTGCATTGAGTGACATTCTTTGAGTTTTGAGAAATGTTGTTGGCCAAAAGTCCTAGAAAGAAAACCCCCTCCTCCCAAACCTTTAAAACATTTTCTGTGTAAGAAAAAAGACAGGCCTAGGAAGATTGTTACCAGGAGCATTCAGATTCTGAAAAGCAGAGAAAGTGGTGAAGACTTTAGAGAATTTGCTTCATTCCTATAAAGTAAAGCATTTCACAGAAAATCTGGGACAAATACTTCACTTGACATCCAGAAATCCACATGAAGTGTAAGGAAAACATTTACACATTGTATCCCTTACGTTTGTTTTTATATGTGGATAATATCAGCATAAAGAAAAAAAATACATTGTGTTTAAATATGTTTGGATTCTTTAAAAAATACTACTTAATTGAATACATGTGCTTTTATCCTAAGCTTAGCAACATTAAAATATCTAATAGTATTGGCTAAAGGCTATGAAATGGAAACTGACAAAATACAAAGAATTTCTTTGCTCTAAGGACCTATCAATTTATCTTGTATGGAATCCATACATACACTGCCATTTATTTAAAAGTTATCCTCATGCCTAATGATCTGAAACCTGTATATATTCCTTTCACTGCAACTGAACATTTACAATTGGAATTTTAATCTATATTCCATAAGTCTTCAAAGTTATTATCTATAATACCATATTTCACCTGGAATCCCAGATTGAAAATCTCAACAGTTCCTCTGACCCCTCTCTTCAGACATTCCACCATATCCATAATAATGTCTCTTCCATAATCTCTCACCTTTAACCAATCAGTTCTACTGCCCCTCCCCTTCCTCAGGACTGCTCACCATTTCAAGATTTTAGGACTGACAGAGCCCCCTAAGCTTACTCTTTGAAAATTTACCATCCTCATATCATGTCCCATCCTGGTTATTCTGAGACAAATACAAATGCATGTGTAACCAACTCCAAATCCCTCAAAGGTTCTCAAATCAAACGACACAATCCATCTATATGTCTTAGTCTAGCATTCAAATTCCTTTGCAAAGTACAATTTCAGATCCATCCCAAGTTTGTTCCCTGAAAAATATGGTATAATCATCTATATTTAATACTTGTCCACAATGCCACTGTCTCTTCTTGTAATGTCTGTTACTCATTTTAACCGTAACAGTTGCACCTAGTTATTTCAACTCTGCAGATCCTACACATCCATCAGAGTTCAAATGAAACTTCCCTTCCTCCTCAGTGCATCAAACGCAGTGATTAGGCTGCCCTAATCCACTGTACACATTAAATCCATGACGTTCACATGGCACTTAACTTTGCTTGTGTTTCTTTGGTAGCAAACACTTCATTATATTTTCTGGACCTTGGTCATAGCACTGGCTCGAGAGACACAGTTGTGAATAATCAGAAGGGAATTGTCCTTAGTTTCATCATTCTAACAGAGGAGGCAGATGTTAAGAATACGAGTTTTTTGTTGTTTTCTGTTATGTTTTTTTTGCTTTTTTAAGGACTGTCAAAGGAGCACTATAGGCAGAAAAAGCCAAGGTCGTAAGGTAGCAGAGAGCATTAAGAGAGTAAAAGAAAGTGAGGGTTGCTAGAGTGTTCACAACTAGATCAAGCAGATCCCTCAGACTGTGATGACACATCTGGAATTTATAGTGCATAAGCAGGAATCCAGCAGAGCCACAGAGAGCATGTTCTGACTTACTCTCTGCCATATGGACACTCTGGCTGCTTGCTGAAGACTGAACAGGAGAGGTAATTCCTGGGAGCCAGAGACCAGTAAGGAGCCTTCATTTTTTACATGCACACTATAGAGAAAACATTATTGTGGACAAAGTGGTGGCAGTGAGGAAAATGGAAAGGACCGGGCACCCAGGACACATGTAATAAAGTACAGATTAATGAAGGAAGCCATCAATTAGCAAAGTGTACAGACTGTACTTCCAGCAATGCAAAACTCTTAGAGACCACAGTCTTGTCCTTCACATATTAGAATAGGCATAGGATAACAATCTTTTAAAACCTTAAGATCTAAATAACGTTGAAAACAACAAAATCCTATAACACAAAATTGATGAATTCAGTTCTGTATTGCAAAGGAATTGTCATATGGCCTTTCAGTATTTTGAGAAAAAAAAATTGAGGAAAACCTGAATAAAATAAAAATGTGAAAGCATGTATATATTCAAGAAAAAAGAGGTGAGTATAGCAAACTTAAAGGTCCTAAAATAGGAGTACTCTTAGAAGGGTTAGAATCCTGACATGGATTAAGGAATGTGAGTGTCAGGAAAGAAATTTGGAATGGTACTCAGGGGATCATTCATTTGAGTCCCTGTGGACAGCAGAGTACTGGAGTAGTGATATGTTTTTCCTCCCTAATGTAAAGGAGGTCGCTGGAGGAGGAAGCATGATAATGGGAATAGCAATGGAATCCTCCATATATACAAAGATGAAAGAAAATGGCGATGACAATTAGGAAGATATAAACAACAATGTGGATGAAATTTCTCCCTAACAACAATATAGGTAATTATTCATTTGTTGTTTCTTTGTTTTAATACAATCACGGATTCTATACCATCACATCTAAATCTGATTCCAAATTATGAAACAGGACAAAGAAGCAACAAAACATTTTCTTTGTTTAAGGCTCAGAAGGCAGAAATTGGAGAGCAAAAGAAAGTCATCTTCCAAAGTCTATGCTAAAGTTTAAAAATAACCCTGTTCCCATAGTAAGAAAAGAGAACAAAAACATATATAGGGCATAATTTTCTTAAAACAAATATCAGAGTTAAGATAAAGCTGCATGAGAAGAAACTGTAGGAGATTCATGTGGTGAGAAAAACTGCCACATAACTTACCCTGTTATTTCATCTCTATTTCTCCATCCTGAAAATCCTCTTTTAATACTGAAAGGGTAAAATTCTTTATTATTTTCTAAAAACACATGATTGTACCAAACAAATTCCATGCTGAGGTCTAACAAAACATAAATATTTATCTGCACTTAAGTGTGTTGACCTTATGCTTGCTTTTAATTATTATGAAACTAGATATTTTCTAGGAAAGGAGAAAATGTTATTTATATTAACCCAGAAGGAAAGGAAAGGAGTTTATATAATAGTATGATAAGCTTTGAACAAGTTGGCTTTGACTGATTTATTAAAAAAATGCAAGTACAGATTATTCTCTGCCTTCTTTGTAGGAATTCTAACTTATTTTATGAATGTTTTCTGTTTTCCATATATTTCTTTGTTCATGATTTTAATAATAGGCTCCTGATTACATTTTACTAGTAAGCAGAATGTATATCAGTCAGCTTTTAAAAAGTTGAAAACATTTCATAGGCAAATAATTTATGATAACTACAAAATTAAGCAAAAACTTACTCATAGGCCAATACCCTGATAGGGAACTCAGCTATTATCAACTCCCTTGAAGATGAAGTAGTGGGGAAAGGAAGAGGGACTCAAGAAGTGTCACTAATGAAGTAATGTCCTACCAGGACACTAGTCACCACTTTAGTTCATATACCACCAAACACAATGAATGACCTCTCTGCCATTGCTGCCTGTTTTCAATTTGTCAACTACAGAGCTTCTACTCTGTGAATACTCTGTCAGACTCTGGCAATGTAACTCTATTTACTATATTAGGTATTAAATAAAGGGTTTTCATACATTAGCTGCTTTGGTTGGGTATTTTTCATTTGTTAGGGAATCTATTTTTCCCTTATAAAAGTAAAAATGCAACCAAAACCTAAGCCAAAGTTCTGTACCAAAATAGTGATTCTACATTTTTCTATAGGATTAATTGAGTTATATATCACTTAAGGGCTAAGACTCTGAAGTTTCTTTGGTGCTTTTCATTACCTATGAGCACTTTATGTAATCATCACAGACTGCCAGAGGATTTTCCAGTGAAGTTGCAAAGGAACCCAGAGAGACTTGAGAATCTTAGTACAAACTGACTTTGCAGCTTTCTCTTGGGTTTGGGATAAGAGAAAGAAAAACAGTGAACAGGAAACACTATAAATAATGAAGATATTGTTAGTCCTTGAAGTAAACAGAAGTCCCTTGGTAGAAGTGGGTCCAAATTACATTTATCACAACTCCAAGAGAAGTGAAAGGTACCGAAGAAGAGCATAGAGCTATTATAGATACTCTGAAATCAAATTCAGTCAACTTCTACAAAAATACTCACTTGACATGTAAATGATTCTGCTTCCTCCTTGGAAGAATGACCCAACATAAGCAAAACTGCCTAAGAGTCACTGGAAGAGTGGCAACCTGCACGCCTGCTGCTGAACATTCTGTGAACTGCACATGTGAATCACCCATGGAAAACACTCAGATGTCCACGGGAAAAGGCCTCTTATGGCATTTTTATATTTTAAATGAACTTAGAGAAAATAAGTGAAATGAAAGTAAGCACTCAGGTGAAAATAAGTACTTCACTATACCATTTTTGTACACTTGCCTATAAGGAAACTCACGGGAGGAGAAAATTAGTAGACAAAGGTATCTCAAATAGTAGCTTACTGAAATGGGTAAAAAAAGGAGTTTTGATAATAATACTGAGTTCTAGTCAATATTAAATGTAAGATTATTGCCCTATTACTTTGAAACAAAGAGTATTATCATTAATTCTAATATTTTTCAACTTTGCAAAAGCATTCCTAAAACTGATTATGTGAACAATTCAATCAGTATCCAGTTTCAGGTTGTACCAGAGTACACCATCTGAAATAAGGACATCTAGTATTCTCTTGCTCATTTTGAATTTAAATATGTACCAGACATCTTGAACACTGAATCACCTGAATTACAAGTAGGTATTATGAATGAGAGGAGACTCCAAATGCTCCTTTTATCATACTCAAGGGTAGAAGAGTAAAATTTTCAAATATGAGATTTTTGAAATCTCTATTTTTAAATCATTTGATATCCACTAACTGTATGTGCTTTCTTAACTATATAAGGATATTTGGGGAAATTCAGTATGTGGTTCATTGATGTGTTCCAAGACTTTTGTCATATTTCCCATTTTATGAAACATAGTTGTTAAAATTGTACTTTCCCCAAATAACTCCAAACTGCCTGTCCAGTTGACTAGTTTTTACAATGAAAATAAAGAAAAGGGATCTTCATGTCACCATTAAGGAAAAAGATCTTTATATGAATTACTGAGTCGGACAGCTGCACTATGAAAACTAGTTAAAAATCAATACTGAACAGTACTAAACAGAATGCTGAATATCTGAAGCTAGAAATCTCATGGCCTTTAGCCATCAGCTAGCAAAAGTGTTAGTTAAGTATGTCATATTTTCCACTTCCCAAATGTTTTGGTTGCTAATATAAAAATGAAATACTCAGACTTGACTTAAATGGTATGTACAGAAAAACTAGAATACTCGACTAGAATATTGGTCAAACCAACATTATTTTTCAAGTGAAAAGTATTTTATGATCAACTTAAAATCACCCTTACTAGTTCATTAGGGAAGGGAAAGAGACTGGGTCAGACACTAAAGAATATCTGGCACCAGCAAACTTGGCTCCATCTATAGGTTGGAGGGGCATATGCTGTCCATTGCCTGTCCCCTACATCTTCCAGGGTCAATCTGACTGCTCTGACTTCAACCATACAATTGTATTTGTTAATTTTGAGAGAAGTATTGATTGTCTTTATATAAAGATCGAACTAGGTGCTGAAGTAAAAAGGGATGAACTAGATAGGCATTAATCAAATAAAAACCACAAATATTAGATCAAAAGCTTAGTTTTAAAAGTTCACATGAAACCTTGTGTCAGTTTGGACTTCTCTTCTTGTTTACTGGTTAATCGATACCAAATAAGTGATTTCATTGCTAGGTCACCATTCACCAAACAAACCCACTGATTACCTAATGACGCATAGTGTTGCTTGACACAGTATAATACCCTTCTCCGATGTCACCATATTCCAGTCTGTATGGCTTTTAAGATTAAGCTGTTCCTTCTCTTGAAACATTCCCTCAGTTACTATCTCACCAAATAGAATGAATAACTACCTCTAAAGAACATTGCTTATACTTTGGAGACCTGTATACAAAAGTTCTCTACTGAACATACTAGTTTTCTCTCCAACACTTTTCCTTCTTTCCTTTCTTCATCTCTCCCTCCTTCACTTCCTTTCTTCCTCCTTCCCCTCTTTATCTGGCTAGATATGTAAAGTAGAGCCCTCTTTATCCCCAACTGCATGAGCCCAAGGAAGTATGAAACCATGTTTCTGAGCTATGACTATGAGGTGAGCTTAGCTTAGGATGGAATCCAGAACAACTGATTATGGTGTAAAGAATTACAAAGAGTGTAGATTCTTAGAGATTGGCTCTAACAATCCTGAAACCACCTCTGCATGTTCCAGTGATAAAAGTCAATAAACACTCTTGGTTTTAAGCAGGCTTACATTGTCTTACAAAGGGCAGTATCAACATCAATCTGAATTTCTTACAATATTAAACAACTCTAAGAATTTGGGTATCTATTTTGAATAAGATTGGGTAAATAGATTTATATTCACCCAAATTTTGCAACTGTTATTAATTAGGAATGATAAGTATACTACTAAATCCTTTTATGTGCAGAGCATTTGATAATGGCTAACAGTGGACAATAAAATGTAATAATCACCATTAGCAATGATAAACAAAAAACTGTACCTTTCAAATTAAAGAACTAAAAATGTAATTGTACTTTCACAGGTAAAATTGGTTGATGTAACAACATAGCAAACAACAGAAATTCAATGTCAGTTATAGCAATTAGAAAACTTTATAGAACTTTATTGTGGGTCAGTTGGTTAGCAATGTAAGGGGTCTTTGATTTAGACAGGTGGAAAAAGATTTAAATCAGGTAGAGATGGAGCAAAACTATTGTAACATTAGACTAAAAAGTTGGTGATTTCTGTATGAAGCTGGCAAACCCCCCCATATATATTTCACATCCTTTGCACTTCGATTTTGAAGAATCAGTGAGCAAAAAACGTCTGTTCTTCACCTCATCTCTATAAAAATTTCGTCAATAAAGATGGGCTCTCACAAGCTGCAGACGTTATCATTACTCAAAATGATCTGGAAGCAACGTTAAGTCATGACAAAGTAAATTCTGTCTCACCATGTTTTCTTATTCTTCCTGTGGCTATGGGAACACAGAGATCAATACTCTTCAGCATGAGAATTTTGCAGGGAAATTTTCATTTATAACAAATAGCAACAAAAAAAGCCTTAAGCACACCCTGTCACTTTCAGTTTAAGAGAAAATGCACTAATAAACTCTTACCCATGGGTCATCTTTGACAACAGGCAATACTATGCCAGCTCTTATTAAAGACTATTCATATCACTGCCCCAAAAATTTCCTTTAAAATTACCATCTTTTGTATCCATGTAACAGGATGTCAGCTTTAAAAGTGCCAATGAGCGATAGGACCTGTCATCATAGTTAATTCTCAGCACTGTTTCAACACCAGGACAGCTAACCCCCAAGGGTATGTTTTTGGTTAGCAATATTTATTTGGTGGTTATCTGGACAAACAAGAAAGCTTATTCCTCTACATTGGATTTCAAATAAAACAGCAAGCAAAGTTATCACCTGTAAGTATTAGATACAGATCCTAAAATCTATTGAAAAAAATAAATAAAACTGTCAAAACTATCAAAATATATTTCCACAATTTAGGCAGACTCTGGATAACATATTCAAAGTCCCATTATATTTTAACCAAACCTATCTAACATAAATTCTAAATGAAAATGTATAATAAATAGAAGGACTTTCATTAAAAAAAAAAAACAGGAAGGACAAAATCCTCAATAACATTTAAGAATCATCCTTTTACTTTAGATTACGAAGAGGGAAATGAGAGCGGGAGGGGGTGGGGGTATGAAAAATGGTGAAATGAGACAGACATCATTACGCTTTGTACATGTATGATTACATGAATGGTAAGAATCTGCATCATGCACAACCAGAGAAATGAAAAGTTGTACCCCGTTTGTGTACAATGAGTCAAAATGCAGTCTGTAGAAATTAAAAAAAAATAAAAAAATAAAAATGTTATTGCAAAATTTAGTTGTTTCTAGGTAAAGAGATCCAGGCTTCCATCAATGATAAAATTTACTCCCTAATTAAGATAAGCAAAGAGTGCTGGAGAGGTACTGTGTTGTAGAACACTAGTTTAGTACCCTGAGGACCTGGTTTTGATCCTCAGTACCCACCCTCTCCCCTCCAAAAAAAAGATAAACTGGAGATCTAACAATGACAAAAAAAGCTCTCTTTTGAAATATAAAAAGCAAAAATGTTGACACAAAAGAAAGAATTAGACACATAAAGAGGAAACACGAATAAAAACATCAACACTCTCTTTCCTCAAAAGAGCATATGTATTAACTATATGTATAATGTAATGCAGTATAATATAGGATACTTAACTACAAGTATTATGCAAGCCATAAGGTATCCCAAAGCACTCCAGGTACACTGTCAAGACACCATCTCCTTTATGACTGCACGCTGGGAGAGAACACAGGGCTCCTTGAGGATATAGGGAGCATGGTGACTCAGTGACCCACCCTCATCCCTGTAGCCACAGCACAATAATCACCCTAAAGGATAGCTTCAGCTTTAAAGTCAGGCTCAGGTAGAGACAGTGGAATAGAATTCCACAAAAGCGAATATACACTCATATGTGAACATGAGATAAATTGTTTCTCTGAACACTAGAGTCAAATATTATCATTTTCTCTTCCTATAATAAATGAGGCTGTACTTCCATGAACTTGTACAGGTGATATGAGCTGACTATGGAAATATCAGAGAAGTTTCAGCTTCTATTTAAGATAAACATTTTTTTAAAAAAATGAGCTTTCAAGATTCTGAAAACAGAGGTATACAAAGAGCCTAATAGGATTATTTGATAATGTTAATATGGGAGAAAGCTGAATTGGAAAAGAGCGAGCTCACCATTAGAAGATAAGACACATGAATATATATTCTGACTCCATCAATTATTAGATTTTTGTGTCTCTGGGCAAACTATCAAATGACTTGAATTTCAATTTCCTTCTTTCTATAATTACTAAAGGTTAAATAGTAAAATCAAGTAAATCTTGAAATAATGTATGTAAAAGACATTTTATGTCAAGCATTATAAAATATATTAACTTGAATATGTATCTCATATTTCATTCCAGCCCCTGGGCCTTGTCATATGCTGTGCTGTTTAGGCCTTGGTGCTACCCCTGCCCCAATATCTATACCCCTCACCTGGACAACTTTCTCTCAGCCTTCAGATCCTCCCTCAAAGAAGACTCATACACAAATGCCTTCTCACTTTCTTAGGAAAAATCTCAGTCCAGTTTAGATGGTTTTATTATTATCTCCTAAAATTATCCTTGAAGAGACTCATAAAATGCATCATTATTTTCATTTGTGTCAATACTGATGGATGGTTGATACCCTATTCAACAAAGCTGCTTTTCCTCTAAACTGTTGTATGGCTGAAGTCTTATTTTTTTTTTTTTTTAAGGTTTCAACTTAGTTGTCACCTTTTCAAGGACATCTTCTAAATCACTGTAACTAAAATATCAATCTCCATCACTTTGTGTCTTTTACTTCATAACACATGCCACAATTTGACATGACATTTTCAGTATCTTTGTACAAAAGGTGCCTAAAGTACCATCATGTTAATCCAATGTGAACAGAACTTTATTTTAGTTTACAACTATATCCTCTGAGCTAGAACAGTGCCTCAAAAATGATAGCAACTTAGTAGATTTTGATTATATGTAATATTTTATATGTTCACATTTTTCCCTAGAATTCACTACAGATACATACTGATATATCCAATCCTTCACATAACTGTAGTCAGTTCTAATTTTCTAAGATTGAGTAGGGGTCCATAATTAGTGAATATTTAACATTGGGGTTGTATACTAGTAAAATATACAGGTCTACATCTGAATGGAACCTTTGACCTTGACCTCACTGCCACAGTGCATCAAAGAAGAACTCAGTGCAGTAATATCTGCAGAAAGGTTTTAAACAGAAAGGAACAGATCTAATGTGAACTTATGATAGTAAGACAGAGTGAGATATTTTGAATGTTTTGTCCTATTAGAGCATTATAAAGCAAATTCCTTTTGATGAGAAACACCTGCAGATTTCATAATAAACACTGCAACTATCATCTTAATTTTACCTTAAGACATTATCAGAACTTTTATAATGATATGATTTTTACAGTCACTTGCAAAGAAAATCACTGTGGTTTAAAATGAATCAAAATGTCTACAGAGTTGATTTTTTTCTAAAAAAAAAAAGACATGAAATTTCATGAAGTGAAAACAATTTTACCTCTCACAATAAGTTGAGCAAAATTGGACACACCGGAACCTCGTTCTGACTGAGTTACACAGCGATACAAATCCTGATCAGTTTTTGTCACTTCTTGCAATCTAAAGGAAGCAGCAAATCTTCTGTGATTGATGTTCTTAGTCTGGGCTACGGGTATATCTTCTCCATTTCGTCTCTGCAAACAAAAACCAATCTTTAAAAACAGCTTCTTCACCTTTCTATAAATCCAAAGCATCTTAGCAAGCAATATCTATGATAAATTATTCTTGCTGCTAAATTAGAAGGAAAATGCCTATGTGGATTCACAAATTTTTACAATTGTCATTCAATCAGGAAAAGGATATACATAAATATATACTGGTATTCTTTAAATGGTTTAAGCATGACATGGCGTTCTAGATTTCTATAAGATTGCTATACCCAAGTACATGAATTAACAAGAGTTAATGGCTTCAGTACAAGTCACTAACTGCCCCCATACTCCCAAAGTGTATGTACCACCTTCTTTTAACCTTTATAGTATACTTAATGTGCTGTCCTGTATGTTTCAATAGATCAGGATGCTTCTCTTCATTCCAAATATGAAATGTGTGTTTACCACAGAATGACAATTATTACTGATGAATAATTTAGAGTCAACACAAAATCTCTATTCTGTGCAAACTCCTATCTCTTTGGCATTAATGACAGCCAATTTACACACATTCTCGAAGTAATAAAAAAAAAAATCCTAAATGTTAAAAGCATGCCTGTCAACTTTCAAAATGAAAACTTGGAAAACATATTTATGATATTTATGATATCAGGATATCTAACACAAGACCAGTAAGCATAAACTATACAGGAAATGATTGGAATTTTAAAGTATAATAAAATTTATAACTTCTATATGTCAAAGCACATTATAAATAGAGTGGGAAAAAATAAGCTATGAATTGTGATAAGATATTTGTCAAAGAAATAACCATCAAAAGATAAATAGCCAAGATATGTAAAGATCTTCTATAGTTCAATAAGAAAAAAGATAAACAACCCAATCAAAAAATGGACAGGCTATAAAAAGAGAAAATGTGTATGTCTAGTACCCATGTATGGAGATCATAAATCCGCATTTTAAACATTATATATGTCCAAGACAGATGAAATGAAACAAAAAGGCCTAATTTCTCTGGGAAAGAATCAGTCATGACTTTCAACCTCATTTCCTGTCTGTGAAATGCTAAATATCCCCAATGCTCTTTCATAACATTTGAAATGTCATTTCACAGTACTAGATATGGGAAACAAAATAAATAAATAAATAAATTACAGGTTATAGTTTAAACTGTTAGAATGACTTTTAGAAAATTATTTGCTATTTACAAAAGTTGAAAATGCAAAAATTTCAGCACACTACAAATCCACTTCTGGATTTCTATGGTTAAATCAGTATTCTCGATGTGATCAAGGAGAGATATACAGGAATGTTGAACTCAGCACTATTTGTAAGAGTACAATATGGCAAAGATCTAAATGTTTTGAGTTTTACTCATCCAAAAAGGTAGCACTTAAACTAAGCAAACTAGGACTAGCCATGTGCTGGTAAAATATGAACATTTAGTTCTTTAAACAAAAATATAAAGTTCTGATTTGAAGCATTTACCAGTTTCTGGGGTGCAAATATTCCCACAATAGCCAAGTTCAATGTTTCAGTATGATATCATTTATCTCTTGATATTTCTGAAAATTAACAATTCTCTGGTATTCACTGGATCCAGCATTTCACTAAGTAGTACTATTATAAATGTGTATATGAATCTCAAAATATTCCTTGAAAAAGAAGCATAAGACAAGTAAGTGAAATGTTCAGGCCTACTACATTAGGGTGGGATATATTAATAGCCATTTTTAAATGTTTTCTCTGATGCTTTTGTATGTTATGAAGGTAGCAGTATATAGTTTTAATGATTTTCTTATTTTTGTTTTGTTTATTTGCAGTGTTGGAAATCAAAACCAGGATCCTGCAATAATTTTCTAAATCTTAACATGCACTCCACTTATGACATTTCTCCATATCTGATATTATACATGTGCATATTATACATTACATATTCTCCACTGTAATGACATGCATAACTTCTGTATTTCTATATGTGTACATTTGTATGCATACACATACATATATACCTAAGGAAACAGAGTCCCAATTATGATTGTACTGTTTTTTATACATTGAGTCTTTTCTTAATTCTTCTCTCTTTACCCACCCATTCTATGAATTTTTTAACAGTAACTCCTACTCATCCCCCTGGATAATAAGAAAAAGCAGCTTATGTTCAAAAGCCATGAAATACAAATCCATAAATCAGCCTAAATTCTTTCCCCACAAACCACATAAAAATCATTACACATGCAAATCTCAGACTGTATTTTTTTTTTCCAATAGCACATCATCTTACAATCTTTCTAATTCAAAGGCAGACCACAACTTGGCACCCCTACCTCTTCTACACATCCTGGTCTAGTCTTCCTCTGTGTCCCTCCTGCTGTGCCCTTGCCCACTGTTACCTTTAGTTCTGCCACTTATTCCTTTTCAACTCTTCCAGGCAAGCCAGCTCCTGCTGCCTATTCTGCCCCCTGGGTTCTCTCGAATGTGTACAAACTTACCTAAGCCTTTAAACACCATGCCTTCTTAAGTCCCTTTTCCTCTTGCTGAGGCTGGTCTCAGAGTTGGATCCTTCTTCCTCAGTCTCCTGAGTAAGCTGGGTTTCAGGTATAAGCCAGTGAACCCAGTAAGTACTCAGTCTTTTTACCTTAATTAGTCTCCCTTTCACAATACTTTCTCGGTGGTGAGCACATTTTCTTTGAGTACTTACCCCCTCCCTCAAAGAGAGCTCCCATTATTCCAGTTCCTATCTTGTAGCATCCTTTTCCACACTCTCACCCAACCACCTCTCAAATTCTAGAAATCTCAGTGTACCCAAATATCATATCCATCACTGTGAATATTCACAGACCCAATTATCATCCCACCACAGTGCTGTGGAGATTCTCAGTAGTCTAAAAATTTACACCAGCAGAGCCTCCAGCACTACTTTAAAACATTCAAGTTCTTATGTTGCCACAGTCTCCTTTTGAATCACAATTGCCCATATGATTTCATTCCTCCAAATGTTCAGTCCCTACACTATCAGTGAGACCTCATTTTCTGCCCCTTTGCTTTATAACTAACAATTTCAAAGGAGCTTTCACTAGCCTCAAAAGTTGTTTCTTTTAACTCTCTCTTGCGAACTAATTGCCAATATTGGAGTTGCACTATTTCTTTATTACTCAATTTGGATGAATTTGTTCATGTGCTCTTAAAAAAAAATGGTTGTCCCCAGAAATTAGCATCTCTTAGGCATTTCTATTTGATTTCCACAGTGACTTCAGTTTTGGTGTGGCTCTGTCCTCTCTGCCTTCATGTTGTATTTCCATCAGGCTGTACAGACTCTTCCCTTTGGTGCCCTGCTGGCAGTGCCATGGATACTGGCTCAAGATACCCACCAAAGATTATGATAGAAGTTACTGACTATTCTTGATATCTTGAATTTCTAATATTATATTCTGTATGTGTCCTTTTTTATCTCTTATGTACTGAAATCATTCTGAACGTTGGATTTCATGTTTCACTTAAACGTATTTTTTCCATCATACCATCTAATATATATAATCTTTAGAGGATACTCAAATGCTTTATGAAAATGAACTAAATTCACTGAACATTAGAGAAAAGAATCATGTGAATCCTTCCACTTTTAAAAGTTATTATCTTAGAATATGTCCCAGAAATATCCCTTAAACTCCATTTAAGACTTAGAGAATTTCTTCAAATAAAATAATTATAAAAATTATTATAGTCATGATATTAGGCTTATCTTCAATCATCATTTAGATCATCACATCCTTGTACCTGACATGATGTCAGCTATTACCTTAGTTTGGTCCCTTCTCTCTCATATGTACATAGTATCACAGTAAATATTCATTAAAAGAGGAAAATACCTAGATTCACAATTATTAGAAATGAGATATACAGCCTATAAGTAGAACAACAAAAAATCAAAACCAGTTCTGATGACTCTAAATCTTTCAGTATTTCCTCTAAACTAAATCAAAGCTGATTTTCCTTTTTATCATAGTTTAATGAATTGATTATTTACTGCTATGGCTTGGTCAATGCATTGTTCTGAGAATTATAAGCTACTACGCTATGCATTGCTTTACTTACATAGCTTCTAGTAATAAGTTACACTTAAAGGTAGCCAGTTATAGCATAAATACTCTAGAAAGGTTTTAAGAACAGAGGTTGAGCCTTCTCCGAACTAAAAAAAAATCCATGCATGAATAGCATCTGTGCCGTGAGTTCCAAACTGCTATTCCCAAAGATGTTCCCTACAGATTTCAGAGTTTCCAAGTCAAGCCCTGCAATCATATAAACCAATTCCTTGAAATAAATCTGCTTTACATGCTTGAACTCTGATCAATGAAAGAGGTCATTTCAGTACCAGAACTTGTTCTGAAGAAACATACTTTTAAGGCTGAGCATTCGGATTTGGTTCTAGATTTTCTGGAATTCATTCTTTAATCTGACTAGATTTAAAAGCATGGAGTCTCTTCACAGAGATAAAGAAAGCACTGCTGCCCCATACCTTGATGTGGCAACAGAGACACAAACTACCACCATGAAGTACACAGTTGGTCAAATATTGCACCAGGATAAAGAGGGAGAAAACAACCGTAAGAGTTCAGAATTACAAAACTATTTAATTCACAGTAAGAGGGAAGTTGAGTAGATCAAGAAGAGCAATGTAATTAACCATTAGGTCTGGGGATTTGGGAAGTTGGCACCAGAACTTTTTCAGTTTTTCTGAATGTGGCACATGAAAACAGATAATGGAAGAGAATAAGGATGAAGAATGTCCAGACAAAAGTGAGGATGGGGTAAAAAAAAAATCTTAGGAAGTGGCCATATGTTTTGTAAACTTTTTTTTTTTTTTAAATGCAGTGCTGGGGATTGTACCCAGGGCCTTGCATATGCTAAGCAAGTGCTCTACCATTGAGCTATATTCCCAACCCTGCCATATTTCAAAATGTAAATTAAATCTATGTAATTAGGCAAGTTAGTATGAACCTCCACTGCAGTTAAAATTTCAAGAAAACTTATTTTACATAAATGAACAGTTCATAACTAAGAAAATGAAATCCCATACAAATTTATTATACAACAAAGAGAATGAGAAACACAGTATGATCCTAGAGTCAAAATAATCAAGTCAGATCATTATCCACACAAAATAGATCAAAACTGCCAACTAGTATTTTTATGTAAGCTAAAAATACTAAGAAAATGATGAGATGAATGAAAAAATGTAAAACTGCATTAATAAAACTCAGCAACAAGATAATAGAACAGAAAAAAATTAGAAATGAAGGAAAAAATCATTTTAGAAATTCTGATTAAGTAGATTTAACTCAAGAGTTGTTTTTTTAAGGAAAAAAAATGGAATAAGAGAATTTAAATGTAGAAATAAAGAGGATAAAAACAATTTGAGAGTAAGTGACCAATAATGATATTATGCAAAGAAAATAAAAAGATGAGAGGATTGCCTTCAGAAACAAAGGAACATACAAAGTAATAAAAGTTATAATCCAAAAATTCTATAATTGCAGGGTTGGGTGGCACATGCCTATAATTCCAACCCTTCAGGAGGCTGAAGCAGGAGGATGATGAGTTCAAAACCAGCCTTAGCAAAAGCCAGGTGCTAAGCAACTCAGTGAGACCCTGTTTCTAAATAAAATAAAAAATAAGGCTGAGGATATGGCTCAGTGGTCAAGTGACCCTGAGTTTATTCCCTGGTAAGCCCCCCAAAATTCTATAATTAAGAAATTCATGTACCAAATAATGAAAGAATAAACCATTTACCTGAGCATAGTAACCCAAAATGATTCACAGTGTTTACAAATTCTGGTAAAATTATATAAATAAAGATAATTTTTATATCTAAAAAAATGTAAATGATTTAAAAGGAAAAAAGAATTAGACTCAGTCAGCAATCATTAATGGTAGAAGAAAATATGAGGGAAGAATGTAGGGAAAGAAAATGTGAAAGATTTTATATTACCCCAAATCACCCTAAGTATCATGGGTGCAGGTAGCCTATTATCAACATCTAAGAGCTGAGGCTCTTACTCCCACCAACAGTCATCAGCTGCAGGTATGCATCACGTTTAGCAGCACATGGAACACTGTCAGGTTAAAGGTGATGATGAACCACAAAAGAAATCTCATTAAATTTTAAAAAATTGAAATTCTATCATGTATCTTTTCCAATTATAATGCAAATAAACTGGAAATCAGTAATAACCAACCAATAGGTCAATGAGGAAATTAAGAAAGACATTAAAAAATTTTAAGATAAATGATAATGGAAATGTAACATACTAAAACCTGCGGCATACAGCACAAAAACAGGCGAAGATAAAACTTTGACGCAATCAATGCCTATGTCAAGAAAACAGAAAAATCTCAAGAAAACAACCTCCTGATGCTTCACAAAATGTCAAAACCATGAGCAAACCAAACTCAAAAATTAGTAGAAGGAAAGGAAAAATAAAGATCATAGCAAAAATAGATGAAATAGAGACAAATAGTTGGTTTTTCAAAAGGATAAACAATTGATTAACCCTTAGTTAGACTAAAGGAGAAAAAAGAAAAAAAGATTCAAGTAAATAAAATCAAATATGAAAAAGAAGATGTGTTAACTGACACCAAGGAACTACAAAGGACCATTAGACTATTATGAATAATATGCCAACAAATTTGATAATCTAGACTAAATGGGCCAATTCCTGGGCTCATACACATTACCAAGATTGAATCATGAGGAAATAGAAAACGTGAACAGACCAAAAATGATTAATGATATTGAATCAGTAATAAAGTCTCTTTTCAAAGAAAAGCACAGGACCAGATGGCTTCACTGCTGAATTCAACAAAACAATTAAAGAAGAACTAATAACAATTCTACTCAAATAATTCCAAACAAATTGAAGAGGAGGGAATTTTTCCAAACTCATTGTACAAGATATGTCCTACCCTGAAACCAGAACCAGGCAAATATAAGACAAGAAATAAAACAACAGAACAATATCCCTGAATAATGTAAGTAAGAAAAAAAATTCCTCAACAAAGTAATAGCAAATGGAATCTAACAGGACATCAAAGACTCATTAGTGTGATCAAGTGAGGTTCATCCCAGCCATGATGAGATGGTGCATCACACAAAAATAATAAATATGAAAGGCATTAATTGAATGAATGAAAAAATTATAGGGCCATCTAAATAGATGCAAAATAAGCACTTGATAAAATTTAATATCCATTCTTGATAAAGCTCAACAACTATATATAGGAAAAACATACCCCAATATAAAAAAGATTATATTTAACCAGATAACTGCCAACATCATTCTCAAAGGAGGAAAGTTGAACTCTTTCTTTAAGATCTGGAATAAGCCAAGGATGCTCACTTTCAACCACTTTTATTTAGCACAGTATTGAAAGTTTCAGTCAGAGCAATCAAGCAAGAGAAAGAAATAAAGGACATCCAAATTGGAAAGAAGGAAGTAAAATAGAATTGTACCCCTCCAAAAAAAATTAAGAAACACACTGATTTTTAAAAAGGCAACAAACCTAAACAGACATTTCTTAAAAGAGGATATACAATTGATTAAGAGATACATGAAAAAATGATCAATATCACTAATCAAAGAAATGTAAATCAAAACCAAAACAAGGTATCACCTCACTCCAGTTAGAATGGTATTATCAAAACATAAGCACTGTCAAGAAATTGGAGAAAGGGAGCCCTTACCTACTGTTGATAGCAATGTAAATTAATACAACCATTATGGAAAACAGTATGGACCTCACCCCAACATTAAAAACAATCTACCACATGATCTAGCAATCCCACTTTTGGGCATATATTCAAAGAAAATGAAATTGATATGCCAAAAAGATATCTGTGCCCCCATGTTTATTTCAGCATCATGGCATTAGCCAAGAAACCTAAGTGCCCATCAATGGATGAAAAGGTAAAGAAAATATGGCGCATATGCACAACAGAGTACTCCACAGTCACTAAAAAGGATGGAATCCCTTTATTCATGACAACATGTATGGAACCAGATGACATTATGTTAAGTGAAGTAAGCCAAGAACAGAAAGACAAATACCACACAGTGTCACTCAATCCAAAACAAATCAGCCTCATAGAAGTTGGGAGTACAAGAGTAGTTATCACAGGCTGGGGACAGAGGGGACAAGGAGTAAGAAACGTTGGTTGACATTAACAGGCAAAAAGTTACAGAGGGATATGAGAAATTAGTCTGGTGTTACATTGCACAATAGGATGAATGTAACTAGTAATAGTGAATTAAGTATTTCAAAAAATATAGAAAAAATGACTTTGAATGTTTTCACCATAAAGTAATGATAACTGTTTTAGAAGATAGATATGCTTCCCCTATTTGAATTTTACACAAAATGCAGACATGTATTAAACATCACACGATTCCCCATAAATATGGACAATTATTTTTGGTCAATTAAAAATAAAAGTATATAAAATTAGAAAATCAAAAGTGGTATATACATGAAATGAAATATTATTCAAACTTAACAAAGAAGAAAATCCTGTCACCAACTACAACACAGATAAAACTGAGGGTATGCTAAATTAAATAAGCCAGTCATAAAATGACATGTGATGTCTGATTCCACTCTCATGAAATATCCAAAGTAGTCAAATTCATAGAAAAGGAGGTCAGAATGGTGGTTCCCTGGGGGAGAGGGGAGGAAGAAATGGGGGAGAGGGGAGAAGAAAAGCTGCTTCTTAAAGGGGAGAGCTTAGTTTTAAAGGGAAAAAAAGTCAGGATATTAATTGCACAATAATGTGAATATACTTAACACTACTGAACTATATACATGTAATCATTGTAGAAATACAACGTTTATGTTTTTGTCATGATTTAAAATAAAATTTTAAAATTGAAAAGAAAATGAGTTTCAGAAATGCAAATATTACTGGGAAGATATGACATATGGACTAATACTGCACATTAAAAAGTGTTACATTTAGAACTCACACTAAATAAGGGCTCAGGAGAGTCCATGATGTATGTATATATATGTATCTACATGTTGACAATGGAGCTATAAGTCCTCAGAATAACATGAGATAAAACAAATGAGTAATTATGAGATGTTCTAAACCTATCTTCCCTGTGTTAACAGCTGAAAATATCAGAGCAGAAAAAAAAACGATTTAACAGAACTTATAAAACATTAAGTAAAAAATCTGTAAGTTTGAATTCGAAGTATCAATATGAATGCTTTAGGGATTTTTATCTTTCAGTGTATATATATATATAGGTCTGATCTGTCTTCAATGAAAATTTCTAGCAATGAGTGCCCTCAATTCTGATTATTGTCTTGAAATGCAATTTCTCACTAAAACAAATGAAGGTGCCATGAGAAAAGACTGATTCCAGATCTAGAGGAGACAACAGAATAACTCATAAAACCAAATAGCAAAAAACTCTCAAAGACTACCAAGGTTATGTTGAAAAGACTCATGAGCCATAGTGAAAGGCCCCGGTGGCCAAAGATGGGACAAGTTGAGATTTTTAATATTAGTATTTAATATTAATTTAATAACATTGAATTAAAGTCCATTAACTATGCTTAAATTGATGAGTTCATAATGATATTACAGGGGAAAACAATCAGTCATTTTTGGAGAGTGATATAGAACCAATGCATATTGAAAACTAGTAAACAAGGATTGGCTTGTTTATCTTTTTGTCCTTAGTGAACTATAATACTGGGTGACCACATGGTAGATTAGGGGAACTATTTATTTATAAACTAAACAAATAAAAAAGTATAGAAAGATGAACGTTAAATTGTGCAGAGGGAAATGAGGGGAGGGGAAGACGCATGGGGAAGGAAAGATAATGGAAAGAGACAAACATCATTACACTATGTACATGTATAATTACACGAATGGTGTGACTCTACATCGTGTACAACCAGAGAAATGAAAAGTTGTACTCCATTTGTGTAGCATGAAAAAATAATAATGAAATAAAATAACAATAAAAAAGAAAAATAATGCTATATCACACTTTTCAACCTCCAGAAAAGAATATAGGCATTAAACATCAGCATCTAACAAGATCACACAAAGAAAGACAACACACTTCATACCTCCTGCAATTATACCAAGCAGTGCCTACACTGTTGCCAAAGGATCAGACTTGACCCTGGATCTGACTGCTAATCTGCAGAAAATTCAGAGAAGAGAACATGTGGAACAACAGAAGAGGATATTAGTATGCAATTAGCAAAATATAGACTATGAGAAACTAGACATCAAAAGGTCTGCATTACTCAATAGACAAACCACGAGGAAAAGAGAGATGAAAGTCAAGCTGACAGATTAACAGACAATTAAAATATATTTTAAGAGTAGATAACACTAAACTCAGTGCAAAGAATGCATACATAGAAGTCAAAATCATGGTTATTTGCAGATGCATGGAGATGACTCAGTGGCTGGACATAGATACATGGAAGGAACCTCTGGAATGGCAGGCAAAGTTTCTTTCCTGACCTATGCAGCATTTGCCTTATAAAAATTCATTGAGACATAACAGTCTTTATATTGGGGCAATTTTCAATATCTATGTTTTATTGCACAATAAAATGATTTCATAAATATTAGATCTATTTATTGCCAAAGCCCCCATGCTATAATGCGGATCACAGGAGCTAAATGAGAAGGTCATGAAGTGCCTGACTGGATGCATCCGGAAAACACACTGGGCAGTTTCACCAACAGTGAGTACACCATTCGTGTACAGAGAGAGCAGTAACTTGTTAGCTATAGATATTGATAAGAAAGAAGGCTTTTGGCTTCTATGATTGCCAGGCTTTTAGAGTCATGCTCTAGGGACAGATAAGGAAGGCAAAGAAGATTCCACACATTATTCATTTATAATCAATTATGTAATCTGTAGATGTTACACCCAGGGTTTATACATTATTAAAGAAGGAAAAGGATACACTGTATCTGTAAAGCATTGAGCTCTTTATGTAGAAAGCCACACAACACCAACCAAAACAAACTTAATTTTTAGGTTTCTTACATATTCTGATTAAACTTTCTCATGTTCATTATTACACACATATATACATCCAATATGCCAGAAAGTAAAAGATAAACCTTATAATCCATGATACATGGTCACTGATTTTTATCTCAAGATCTATGGGCAGAATGCTTTCCATAAATCCATGAAGGAAGAATATAATGCATGAACTAGAATAATCCAAAGGCCCAAGGAAAAGTATAGGCCTGACAAGAGGGATAGCTATTAGCTACTAAATAGAACATGACCCCTTCAGTGGAGTAGAATCAATTACAGATCAGGATGTACATGGGAAAAAAATAAAAAATCACTACTGCTTAACTATAGTATAAACTGAAAAAATTAGAATTAAATAGCAGGCTAGTATTCATCTGTTGATTTAAGTCTATAGGAAGTTATGAGAAATTGGGACAGCACAAAAGGCATGGTTTGAATTCTTCTTACTCCTATTCTGTGACCACAAGGTACACAAGAAGCCAAGGCTGAAGGCAACAAGGGTTTTCTTATAAATTAGTTTCCCTCAGAGATACCAAGACTACCCAGAGGCTTAATTTAGCTGCAAGCTGCAAACTGTCTTAGCAAACTTTCACTAAGGTTTAAAAAATCCAAAAGCAATTGGGACATCTCATTTTTCACTTCTGAGGATCATTTATATGCAATTATGAAGGTAGAAAGAGGGAGAACATAAGCAAGGGTTCAACAGTCAAATTAGTTCCACCACAAATAAATGAGAAAATCAACTCATTAACTGCCTTTAAAAAATAAACTGAGGAAATTCAGAAAACTGTCTTTTTAATTTCACTTTCATATCACCTCAAATTCTGTCAGCTGGTACCAGCCAGATCCAAAACCATTTGTCTTCTTTAATTTTTCCCTCTCCTTTTCTATTCACAGATTTTCTAATGCCACTGACGCTGTCCCATCTGAGGCTTTCATGACTCAATGTCACTATGCCCAACAGTAGTCACTTTTCCTTCCTGGGGCTCTCTCACAGTCCATTCCCAGGCCTTCCACAAACTGTTTAATTTTCATTCCTCACTGTGAGACTTCCACTTGTCCTCTTATTCCTCACTGTAAGACTTCCACTTCTCCTCTCATATTCCTATTCCACTCCACAGATGTGTACACCCCTGTGCTTTCTGTCTTCCAAATCTGCAGTAATGAGGCCCACTTAGCCTTTGCCTACTTGGTTGCTATGTGTGCTTCAGTCTCCATCAAGTCTTCTCCAATGATTTCACCAATCCCTGCAGTCTATATTGCTTGCTCTTATTTCCAAAATAGTATAGCTCTTGACTCTAGGCAGCAAATCCCTACTCAGTTACAGAATCATCCCTTAGGGCTGAAAGGATTACGTAAAGTATTCAGCATCAGGCTTGACTGCCCTCCAAATCTGCAGCATGTGCTTCTCCAGATTATGCTTGGATACTTGCACTGATTGTAATTTCACTACCTCCTGGAGCAGCTCATTCCTGCATTGAGCAGCTCTACAATTACAAAGTTCTTCCTTAAAATCAGCTAACGTGTCCGAATGCACAGCTTCAAACTGTAAGCCATTATTGTAGTTGAGGATCTATGAAGAGCAAATGACACCCCTTTTGTCTATTCCCTGCATTCCAAAAATTTAAGAAATTGATCTAGTCTTCCACAAATCTCAAAATGTATTCACGCAATGTCCCTTTAGTCATTCTGACATCACTTCTTCATATTTATTCCCTGCCTGGTAATTACATACTTTGTTATTCTAATATTTCAGAAGCGAGTCAGTCACTCTTGAAACCAACCAATTACATAGGCAATGATAGAATTTTGGAAAGCCTTGACTGCAGGATAGTTTGCAATATATTACATTTCCTTTTATTTTTTCTTTTTCTTTTCTGATCATACCTAATGTGGAGCTGTTCACATATAACATGTTTAATCCATTTGACTTTGAAAAAATGCTTCTCCAATTAGTTTTTGATGAATTTCCTACTATCCATTGGAGTCTCCAAAGATTAATTTCTTCAGAAAAGCTTCCTTCATGATAATAAGTTTAAAATTTTCAAATATTTTCTTTAAAAGAAATAGTGCCAGGGACAGTAAAATCTCTCATAGATTAAATAGGCTACAAACACCTGAGCACTTCACATATAAGTAAGTACAGATAAACATTCTGAAGTATGGAAGCATCAGAAAATGTGTTGTAGGCAATTAACAACATGACATTTGAAATACGGTGGCCATACATCTCATCAGCTGAAACTTTGTACTTTCAAATTAACTCAGTTTTGTAAAATCATACTTCAGAATTTCCTTTATGGGGTAGCATCCACATGTTGTATAAGGAATAAAACTATAGCATTTCCCTGCATAGGTGAAATCATGGGCATAAGCTTCAGATCACCATTTTTATTGACCTTAGCTGGCAACAGTTGGTACTCCAAGAGGTCAGTCTCTCTGGTTGTTTTTTAGAGCAGTTTTCATCTCATTTTCCTAATTTCACTCTCCAATTATTACTCTCAAGCCATTGCTTAAATTATCTGTGGCTCCATAAGGAATGACATTTCCTTTGGCTGAGAAACTAGCTGTATCACACTACATTAGCAGTGATGAGTCTCACCAAGGGCAAAGCAGTGGCGGACTTTTCTGTTTTGGCGGGCCCACTGACAAGGCACCATGCCAGCACCTGAGGCGACTCCTGACAGATTGGCCCAATTGCCACAGCTTTGATGGCAATCTGCACAGGATTACCGGCCACACATTAAAGAGCCTCATTTCAATTCACCAAAACAAATGGTGCCACCAAATCTACCCACACAATTTGCTACTTGCAATAACTCCACTGTTGAATTTCTCTGCCCAATGCAATGACGCATGTCTGCCAAGCTCTGTGATGATGGATGAAGTCATTAGCATTTTAGTTTCCACACTAAACCTGAAGCCAGAGCATATGGTCTGACAGATGTTTCAGCAATGGGTTCTATTTGATTTGCCATGTAGGTGTCCACTTACACTGGACCTTCAATGAAAGAATACCAATTTAAAAGTTGCAGTACAACTCATTTCAAACCTCTCCCATCCTCAGGTGACAAGGTGTTCTTAAATCAGAACACTCGGAACAAGCTTTCTTCTATATTTCATGAGACCTCCAATTACAATTTACCTCTTAACCTAATCAAGTCACTTCAAATACACAAGATGGATAAAGATGCAGGTGATGTTTATAGGCTATTGCCATCTATGGTTTGATTAGTACTATCAGTAAGTTGGATATTTCAAAAGGGGTTTGATATGCTTACTTTTTCCTCTTTCATGATTATTTAGGTAAAATGTATATGTAGTGAATTGGACAAATCTTAACCTTTGACATATGCAACATATACCCAAAGACCCAATTCCCTAAAGAACACATATGGCATTTACGTTACCCCAGAATATTTTCCCTGCCCACTTCCAGTTCAATACTAATTTCCTACAAGCAAATATTGTTTTAATTTCCAGTTTTGCTTTTCTGAAAATTAGTACAAATGGAGTCATTCTATCTACACTCTTTTATGTCTGCTTTCTGCTAACATATCCAGTGTCATGCATGCTGTTACAATGTGTCACTATTTCATTCTATTTTTATTGCTAAAGAGCATACCATTGCTTGAATAACTCACAAATTCCTTATCAATTTTATTACTAATAGACATTAACATTTTTTTAAATTGCTGGTTTTTCTGATTAAGCCTATTAAGCACATTCTTATACAAATATTTCTGTGATTTTTTTCTCGTATTTTTTCTTATACAAAAATTTCTCTTGAGTACATACTTAGGAGTGAAACTATTGCACCGCATTAGTTGCATGCATATTACATGTTCACTTTTTCCTGCAATCACTTTACCCACTATTCATATTAATAAGTGATGCCATAAAATATAGACATAACCAACACTTCTAACCTAAAATAAATTGTATAGCCTAGTTTTTATTTTTCCTATATGGAAATCATATTATACTTCTCAGTAATATAACTGATGTTTTAATATGCTATTTTAACATATTTTATCATATAAATATGATATGTAAAATTTCCTCTGTGATCTTATTTCCCATAACCTGAGCTTTACCATAAGATTTGAGTTATGAACTACAAATATTCTACCATCAGGAGTACCATAGTAAGCCACAATCAAAATGGCTTAGATCAAAAACTTGGAATAACTTAAAAATGCCTATTTATATGGAAAAACATAAATCATTACCTTGACAAAAATTTTACATATTTGTGTTTAGAAAAAACATAACTTCATTTAGGTTTATGATAGGAGTGACTTTAAGAGTGACTAAAGGAATCATTCCAAGTTCCTTTTACTACATACAAATAGCATACTTTTAACACAAGTACTCTATATTTTTTAAAAGAATGTTCCAGAAGGCCTCGTGATTTCACCATATTTCTAGTCTGTGGACACGAAAGAAATTACTAAAATTATTCATCCAGGTGTTTTGTGTATCATCAGCTTATTCAGCAATGTACAAGGAGGTTAATATGAATTATGTATTTCATTACATATCTAGAGTGAATGATCACCACAAATTATATAATCTGATTTTTACAAGAAAGAGCACTTCCTACATATATTTCCAGAATCACCATGATATGCATGAATTATGAATTATCCATGAATACGTATCTCTAAATGTCTGCTTTGTTCTCCTTCCACTTTTCACTTTACTTAATTGGTATGTCATTTTAGATAATAAAAATCTGAAATAAGAATCACACAATAAGTAAGTGAACAAACATATTCCCTAAATGTATTTCTACATTCAAAGTGTTAAAATATCAAACATGATCAGGTATTATGTTCAGTTCCTTTTACAGAGTTATAGAGTGCCATTTTTTGTTTCTTTAAAATAGAAAAATGGCTGCTTTTTTTAGTTTTTGTTAGTTTACTCCGTATTTAGACAACATATTACAAACTGAAGCAAGCTCAATTCAGTGTAATCTAAGTTATTTGAAGGACTTAAAAAAGTTGGTCAACCATTTATTATTTCACCTGGGCAAGGCAGGGGCAACAGCTACTCTATTATTCCATTACTTCTATGATAGAATGCAGTGACCTTTCATTGAGTTGCTTCAAGTACATTCATTCTCAGTGCTCTCAGCAGATATTTTCAGCACTTGTTCTCACAATGAAACTTAATTTAAGGGACCATTTTTTCCTATACAAAACTAATAACATAAAAATTTTACATTCTTCCATCAAACAAAAAAGGTTATCAAGGCCATGTTTCAGACCATCCAAAATAATATAAAGACCTAATTTAGCATCTTACAGCTGGAAGGGATTTTAGTCTCTATCCAAAATCTCCTTTTATAGATAAGAAAATAAAGGGCCAGAGCAGTTCAATGAATTACTAAGCCCTCCATACTTCACTAGGTCAGAATGCTTAGAATAATAAGAATTAAGGCCACAATTAAGAACCGGGTCTCCTGAACTCTAGGATGCTATTCTACACCAAATGAAGGTAACTTGACATTTATTTGTAAGGGTTACTAGTAGATTCTCTGTGGTTCTAGAATTCTTCCTGCTTTATTTATTTTTTTACTACTACCAGCAAAAGATGTGTATTTTCAGTTAACAGTCACTTCTAATAGACCACATAGACAGTCATACAGAGTTGATTCTTATATTGTATCACTACAAAGACATTTTTAATTTTAATCTGAAAACATCCCTAAACAAAGAAATTGATATATTTCAATGTTTCTTAAACATAAAGAAGAATTATTTAAGAGAATAAGTTAAGATAATTTATGTGGTGTTATGGAAAAAAGTAGAACACCCTTTGAATAAATAAGGTGAACATGCACATTGCTGAAGAACAGTGCAATGTCAATGTCAAAGTCAAAGGGAAATACACCAAGTCACCTGTGTGTCAAATGCAAAAAGGAGGACAGGGAGAGAAAATAAAGCAGAATAGAAGTGTTTTCTCTCACTTCTATTTGAAAAATGGCAGAAGGAAAATTTTAAGAAACCATAATGAAATGAGCCAATCTACAAGATCAGAAAAAACAAAAATGAGAACTATTGACTACAACCCACTCAGACCAGCACGGTCCAGAAAACCTTTGTTGCCACAAGGCAGCTGGTGTCTGTGGACATAAAACCCTTTTTATTTCAATGTCACATTAAATCCTAGGGCATAAAACCAGCAGAGACTACAGAGTCTTTTCTGGTTTCCCAAGGAAAGACTACATGGCTCAAAACTAAAGCCAAATTTCAACTAATTTTCCCATTCTTGTGCAAAAATAAGAAACAAAATCATTGGAAAATGTGTTTAAAATCACTTTTTAATTGATGTGTTTTGGGAGGGGAGGAGAGATGGAGGGAGAGAGAGAAAAGAAAGCTGACAACATTGAGTTGACAAGACAGGTTGCGCATTATAATAAAACGTTCTGCAAGAAAACTTATCCTATATTTCAATATGTATAGGGGAAATTTGCATAATGAGAGGGAAAAAAAGGAACCTCATTCTTTTTTCATATTTGGACAAAAAATATGGTGTCCTGATATTTGCAAATCAAATAAATTACAAAAGTAGTGATAATTAGACTAATATGTAATATGAATTCCATCTGCTATAGTATTCAAGTGGATTATTGCAGGACTTATTACCACACATAGACCCTACTATATCAGACAGTACAGCAGATATAAGTTCAATAATCATTTATTATAACCATCTCCCCAGATACATGTAACATAATAATTATTGCCAATACTATATTCAAGGAACAAAGTTAAATTTATAATTGATTTTCTTTTTGGTACCATTGGCATTCTCAGA
Source organism: Glaucomys volans (assembly GCA_020662805.1). NCBI lineage: Eukaryota > Metazoa > Chordata > Mammalia > Rodentia > Sciuridae > Glaucomys > Glaucomys volans. Next base: position 495,348 of record JAJEJO010001948.1, read on the forward strand.
AATTTAAAATTTCACACTAATTAAATTCCTTTGTTCATAATAATGAAGATATACTACTATTACTACTACTACTAATAATAATAATAAAGGTATTCAAAAATTATTGTTTTGTCAATTTTTTGAATTGTTTCTTTTGTTTCAATTTCATTGATTTCAGCTCTGATTTTGATTATTTCCTGTCTTCTGCTACTTTTGGTGATGATCTGTTCCTCTTTTTCTAGGGCTTTGAGCTGTAACATGAGGTCATTGATTTGTTGACTTTTCATTCTTTTATTAAATGCACTCCAAGCAATGAATTTTCCTCTTAGCACTGCTTTCATAGTATCCCAGAGATTTCAATATGTTGTATCTTTGTTCTCATTGACCTCTAAGAATCTTTTAATTTCCCCCCTAATGTCTTCTGTTATCCATGTATCATTCAATAGCATATTATTTAATCTCCAGGTCTTGGAGTAGTTTCTGTTTTTAACTTTTTCATTGATATCTAATTTCATTCCATTATGATCTGATAGTATACAAGTAGTATCTCTATGTTTTTGTATTTGCTAAGAGTAGCTTTGTGGCATAACATATGGTCTATTTTAGAGAAGGAACCATGAGCTGCTGAGAAGAAAGTGTATTCGCTTTTTGATGGATGGAATATTCTGTATATGTCTGTTAAGTCCAAATTAGCGATTGTGTCATTGAGTCCTATGGTTTCTTTGTTCAATTTTTGCTTGGAAGATCTGTCCAATGGTGAGAGAGGAGTGTTAAAGTCTCCCAGTCTTACATATCATCTAGCTTAAATATTTAACTCAATAGCTATCTGTCTTAGGTCCAGGCTCCTGGCTCCAGAGATGCTCTGAGCTCCTCCTAACCCAAGCCCCAGAAACCCAGGACTGAGAGATACACTTTTGATAAATTCTCTGAAGGCAAATTATATTCCTTGGTCTATATTTTTTTCTGATTCTTTTAAAGCTCTTTATATGCCCCATTTACATTTCCCCGATATGTATGTTAAATCACAACTAATTAAATATAGATTTATTAAGTATTTAATATGTGCAAGGCACATGCCTTAACCTCAGATCTGTGATTAATTCTCATACACAAAAATTGAGGAAAATTTAATTGGCTCTCTTCCAATTTATATTTCCTAAAATACTCTCAAGGGATTCTTAAAACACTTCTAAAAGTTGAAGAGAGTGTGACAGGTCCCATGTGAGTACTATGCTCTTATAAATTCAGTTTTCAAAATATTATTAAATAAGAAAAATTTCATTTTCTTTTCTATTTTGAATGGACCTAAAAAGCTTTTCCTTAAAGTGTGAACATAATTTTAGAGAACCATTACTTTTCACTAGATTCAAATGTTTACTAATTATATACCCTCAAATTTTTATTCCTATTCCATCCAATAAAGGAAATGTCTGATATGAATCTGCAGCCAATTAACACACAAGCAGCCTATTCATGCACGCATGTGAACACACCCGCATACTCGCATGCATGCACACACACACCCACACACACACAGAGGAAAAGGTAAGACCACAAACAGTAGTGGAATGTTTTTTGGTTTGTTTGTTTTTAATCAAGGTAACTCTGCAGCTCAGCTGCCACCTGGGCCTTACCTGCAGCCATAACTTGTTATGCACAGCATCTCTCCCTGTAGCGATACACTGAAATGTAGCATTCTGCCCTGCGTTGACCTCTACATCCCCCAGACGGAGGAAATGAGGAGATTTATCTGTGAGAAGTGGAAAGAAAAGTTATTTTTTTCCCCATGAAGAAAATATTCCATGTTACTTTTCTTCAACAGAATATTGTTCTGAATGTTTCTACCTTTGGCCAAGACTAATATACTGAAGAAAATGAACTTTTCTTTGTGCTAGAAGGTATCATTTCACTCTCACAGTTCTCTTCTCTCAGAATCTGCATTGCCTATTGGCCCATAATTGCAAGAGCACTGTTCTATGCAGAGTGAGCACTCAACAATTAATACTAAGTAAATGCTGTAGCAGATTGCACAAGAACAATAATATTGTAATGAGTCAAAGTAGCAAAAGAGATTAAATAGGCACATACCAGAGCATACTATAAAAATATAATGAAAACAAAGATTTCTAAAATCCCGACAGTTGCATGGTTGTTGAACTATTTTCCTACAATTAGATTTTCTTCCTTTCCTTTTTTTTTAAAAAAAACTTCAGTATTGATAGCCCTCTAGTACTTCTAAGAACAAGGGAATATTTTGTTTCTCAAAAATAATAATATAAACTTAACTGTTATTAAGTACATCCCCCACTTCTTTATAGGTGAAGGAAAGAAACCCCAAAGAAATATTAGATCAACAAAAAGTGATAGTTCTAGTCAAAATATAAATTAAATATGCACGGGAAAAATACATATTTATATGACTGTCAAAAAAACTTTTCTTTGCAATTAACTTTCAAAACTGAAACCCCCTCAATATTTTCCAAAAAAACAAAAACTAGGACTCAGTGAGTGAAAGAAAAGCTCTTGGAGAATCAATGCTGAAATTGCTACTTTCGTGCTCAATTCAAAATTTTGTACTTATTTCCTCATGAAAGCCTTTCTTGACCATCTGCCATTTAAGAAGTGAATACCAACAGTAGGTGGAAACACTGTTCTCTCATGCTATAAAATGAAAGAATTTAGTAAGTCAACTTGAACTTGAATAAGGTCATATTTCCTTTCTTACAACACACCACTTGGAACAGACAATGTGACCCTTGCGAGCCTTACCTCAATAGGAGCTCAGGGAGAAGAAATGCTTAAACTAGAACATGAGCAAGGTTCTTCAAGTCTTAACTCCAGACAAGATTAGAAATGCAAATTTCCAGGCCCACCTCAAACTTAATGAATCAGAACCAGTGGAGGAGCTGAGCCATGCAGATTTACTACACCCAGTAGAGATTCTGAAGCACAATGGAGTATGACAACACACAGTAGGGGGGCAAGCCTGAGAGTTACACATAGTAGCCCCTGTACATTCTGTTCAGGGTGATAGAGATGTTTCTATCTAGGGGATTACTGAACAGATAATCCAGAATACATGGTGTCTAAAAGATGCTGCTGCTAAGAAACCTAAGTAAAATCTAAATTCATGAATGGTGATTTTTGCCTGGTTGCATTGAAAGCTTATGATAATTATCTTTTAGGTAATGTGGTTTCAACCCAAATTTGGGTACATCATCCACAACCCACTAGATGTGTGATGAATGCCATAATAAAACTATGTTTTAGTTAAGGGGGGTTTTGTTCTTTCCTTTTTTAAAGGGCATACTAACCAGATACTGATTATGAAATCAGAAAAAGAAAAAAAGCCCTAATTATAGAATAGGGTGAACTTATTCATTCTTTTCATTTTACCTAAATTTAGTAGATTAAATAACTTAGTGAGGCTTCTTTTTATTTTCCTTTGTGTTGATCTGATTTGTTGTTCTCTTTCCTTTCCTACTCAATTGAATAATACTGAAGGATGCAGCAACTCCTACCAAGAGTTGCCTTCTTATTGACATTTTGTTCTCAGTAATTAAATAATCTAAAAGAATGCTTGAATATGTGTATAGTTACTTAGAAGTCAGAAAAGTGTATGATTAGAAAATTCTAGAACTATTTCAACATTCTCTTAAACCTGAAAAGAAGGTAGGATAACAACAAAGACAGCAATGACCAAGCAGTAAACAATCAACAGCCACTGTCAATTTAAGACAAGAGTTGAAAGGACATCGAAAAACTCAGTTCTTAATCACAACCTACCACAAGGATAACTCAGTACTTGGATGTCATCAATGGCAATATAACCGCTTCTCCCTCCAGAGACCTCAGCTTCAAATATTACCTGTCAGAAAGAAAAAGAAAACATGTTCAACAATCATTTTCCAGGAATATCCGCAGTGGAACGAGAACAACTACAATATACTTAAAGCAAATTTCATTTTTGTTCTATTAAGTACTAAAACAATTTTATAATGTATGGCAATTTCCTAAACCTAAAAAAAAAAATTGAAAACCAATTAAATTACTGAGGTCCAGCACCTCCAATCTTTTTAGACAATTATTATAAAGAATTTTAGATCCCATGAGTTAGCAATATAAAGGCAGAATGGAGACCAATACAACAAACCTCTATGAAAGTAAATTTTCTCTTATTTGACTTTCTTCATTTGGTATTTATTTAATAACCCTTGAGTATCAATCATGTTCCAAGCAGTGTGCTAGCCACTGAAGAAATCAAATGAATAAAGATAAAAATCTGTGTTTTAAAATGGTTGAATTTCAAGGATGGAAATCAACAGATAAATTACTGGTGTTCTGATCAAAAGGAATGACAGGCAATGAAATAGAGCAGGTCTGCATGTTTGGTAAGCAATTCCCCAAAGTATCAGTAGTTCCCTGGTAACCTTTGCCAGGACAGTTCTACTTTAGTGGTGAAATAGCTGATTGACTAGACTGCTAATAATAATTATTGAGCAGTTATTGTATAAAAGAGATTGTCCTAAGCTGGAATGCACATTCACACTGGCTTCTGTGTTGTTTATCTAAGTGCATTCACTATGAACACACTTGCCATGTCACATGCCAAATACCAGAAAAAGGGATTCGCAAGAAATAGAGAACAAAATCCAAAACTTGACATAATGTATAACCAAGGCCAAGGCAGCATATAAAATACTTTCTAAGGGATGAGAAATCTGGATCAGACTCCAAGTTCTCCTATTTATAAAATCTTGATCCAATCAGAAATTTGAGGTTTGGAACTTTTAGAGCTAAGTCCCAAGTCTATTATATGCATATGATACAGCTTTAATTATAAAGTTTTATGATGATTAAATAGTAGCTTATCGAAAAGTGCTATATAACCAAAATGACTAATTATCATCCTTGTTCATATGTGAGGGCTGTAGAAGTGAGCCTTAGAAAAATAAGTTTTATTTGCTTTAATGATAGTTCAAGGAAAGGAAAGAAAAAGAAAATCATTTTGGAAGAAAATTATATTCTAAAGAATAAACCACACATCTTTGTAACAGCTAGTCGTTGTTAGCAATTACAGTTTCGTTGTTGTCAGCACTGATGAGTTTAACTTCCTGACTTACCTTAGTGTTACCTTCTAGAATGGTTTAACATCCTCGCTTCATATAAGCAGTAAGTTTAAACAAGATTACTATACCCCTGAGAAAAAGCTCTTATTTATTCCCTTAAACTGAGGTTTATTCAGGACAATAAATTTAGGCCTTGATTTTAAAGGGGGCAAAATGATTGGTTCTTCATTTAAGAAAAAAAGAAAAGTTCCTCTTTTTTAGTGACCTCATTTTCCCCTCAGTACTAAGTGTTGTCTTTGCCTCATTAACAAGAGCTAGAGGAAATTTCTAAGATCAGATTCCTTTACTGCTGAAGATGTAATCAGCTTTATCACTTCAACAGAGCCCTCACCTTGGAAGGCTCTTCTGTCCAGTCAGGGGAAACAAATCTCAACAGCTTAATTACACAGAGCTCACTTGGGCTAATGTGCAGGTCAGAGCTAATGCTTGGTGTCAAGTGGTCAACCAGGGCTCCCCAGAAGCAGAGAGCAGTGGAAGAAGCCACACCAGATGTCAACTTTAACCTGTCCAGGAGCCCAGACTGGGAATGGGATGAATGGGCTCCGCTCTTCATGCTGTTTTTACTCCACTCCATTACCTGAAATACTGAGGTGATGATTCTAATCAAAATTCTGCTACCCCTGCAACATTCCTGGATTATTAACTAAATAAATGAAGTAAAGTTAAATTTAAGTAGGGGAGAAAAAAAATAGCAAACTCTAAAGAACAAGGACAATTTTATCCTGTGGCAAACAGTTAATGCAGAGGAGGAAATATCTCATAGAATGGAAAGGGGGACTTAATGTCAGGGAGCCTGGGGTCTAGATGCTGGTCTGGTGTCCTGTGTAACCCCAGAAATTAATTTAACTTGTCTTTGTAGCCTCGTCTGGACAATACTGTCCTTGTCTATATCAAAGGCTTGTCATGAAAACTGAATGGTACATGTGAAATTATTAAATATCATACAAAATACCATGCAATATATTATAGATGCTAGAGAAATCTGAATTGTTTGCCCTTAACTCTCTTTCAATATATCACAGCAGTTAGAGTCAAGCTTCAAAGAAAGATGAATTTAGCTCTAACTTTTAAACTTAAATAATAACAGAATGAGACAAACATCATTACCTTATGTACATGTATGATTACACAAATAGTGTGACTCTACTTCGTGTACAACCAGAGAAACAACAGCTGTACTCCATTTGTGTACAATGAATCAAAATAAATTAATTAAAAAAAAAACTTATGTAGAGCTATTGGTATACTTTAACTTACAGAAAATTTAAACTTTGATTTTCTCTTCTACAAAAGAAACTATGACAATTCACTCAGGGCTTTAGAGGATTGAATGAGATAACACACTTTCAACACTGAGCACAATTCCTGGCACACAGTAAGTATTGGATGTCAGCTGGCAACACTGCCTTTGCGGGAAGAAAACAACTGTAAAAGACACATGAACTAAAATTAAATTTCTCTCCTTTCCCATCTCACTCTCATCCAAAATCTAGCCCCCCTATTTGGAAAACAGAATATACTGGGATTTCCTTCCCATAAACCTTCGTATATCTACACTTATGTGATTTGAAGTTTTAAACATCAAATTTAGCTTTCAAAAACAAAATATGCCAAACTCAAAACCTACTTTTTTTCTAAAATTCGTTTTGAAACAGTACAAATTTCAATAGTGAATAAACTATTCTGTAGCATACACAAAATGACTAATGCTGCAGACTCAACTCCAGAGATAAAGCATAACATCTGCATCTCTCATTACAGTGTGAGAGCTCACATTATACATGTTTATAAATATATTTACATGTATATATATATAAACATACATATATACATCAATTTAAAGGCATCCTCTTTCGACATAGTTGACTTCTGTACCCTGTGAACTTAAAACACTGTAATTGCCTGAAGGTCTGTTCTAGATCTTCTCTCTTTTCCCTATATTTTCCACATTGACTGGTTGAAGGAAGATAACCCTACAAAAAATGTGACCGAAAAGAAGTTTAAAGTATATAGCAATGTGAAAGGAAAATGGAGATATGTGATGTCATAGAGGCTGATAAAAAATAATTGAAGGGAAGAGATACCCGGGATCAAATCTTGGTCTAACACTAGATCAAATGGAATTTTAAAATGTCCCTTATTTGTGACATTAAAATCAGAAGTGTCCAGAAAAAGAACTACCTGTATGAACTAACAAAATAAAAACCATAGTGGGCATTGAAGGGAGTGGAGGAGTGGAGACAGAAGTTTTAAAACTCCTACAGGAAGTTTTTCTGAGGGGATAGAAAGAAATGTTACTAAGGATATAGGAAGATTCGGGATCAAGAAGAATACTTTTTCTTAAAATTTTATTATTACTTTTAAGATGAGAAACATATTTAGATATTGACAAGGATGATTCAAGTTGACAGGGAGTATTTGAGAGCACATGAGAGAGAAATGATAATGGTCAGTGTGAAACAGATAAGATCCAAATCTCTTGCCACAAGAGGGGCACTACCTTGTATAGATTATGAAGAAAGGAGAAGCATGGGGCTAGAATATGTAGGATTGGTAAGTAAGTGAGTTTCTGTAATATGGCCACAATTTTCTCAGCTATGAGAAATGGACTCTTAGTTGATGAAAAGGAGGAATAACTGAAGTCTAGAGAGAATCAAATGGAATGAAGTGAAAAAGAGAACAAGAAAGAAAACTGAATAGAACAACATGGTAAGTATTGTCAGACCAATCGAAGTCAATGACTATGAATTTCTTTTGCTTAAAATCTATCACATGGTATATTTTTTTAAAAACACTGCTTTCTTGGATTTATGCCCAGGAAAAGTGAACAGAATTAAAAGAAGTAAAGAAACAGTAAATGTATAATGAAAATAATCATAATGAAAAAAATTTTGATATAATAAGCAAACTAATGAACTGGCAAAAGACATATTTTGATAGACTGGAGCTCTCCAGGAAATTGACAGGTAGGAAGTGAGAGGTATACATACAAAGTTCAAACACTTGTGAGATATTACAACACCCATTTAACCCAAGCAGCAGGTTGTGAGGTAAAATAAGGTGAACTTTGGAGGTGCTGAAATAAAGGGACTATCAATGGACTTTCTACAAACATACGGATGTAGGTGGACCTTGAAATAGTAGATCAATGCTAAATGGTGCTGGTACCAAAGTTGATGATGAGTAGGACAAAACGACTTTGGGGACCTGAGAAATGCAATCATGAGGGTAATGAGTGGATGAAAGGGAAGAAACCAAAAGAGGCAAAGAGGCATCTCCTATCCATTGGCCTGGTCATAAGTTACAGGGTAAGTAATAAAGAGAAACCACAAACAGACCATGACTACAATTATATAATTAACTATATAAATAAATTTTTGATGTTTATCGTCTTTACTAAAATGTAAAGTCATTGAGGTCAGTGATGTGTTCACATCTTTCTTAGCATCACTGAACCACAAGAATCCTGCTAAAAGTCAGGGCTGGAAGGAGTGACAATGTTACAGAACACAACCACACAATGTCAGTGGATTTTAGTTAATGGTTTTGCCTCCCAGGGAAAAATGGGATTAGGTATTTATCCCATTTTTTACCTTACTCATAAAATTTTGTTGACATAATAAAGTGACACTCCCTTGAGAAAGTTCCAGATAATTTTACCAAGCTAATTTAGAAATCATGAAAACATAATTACTTCCCTTGAATAGTTAAATAGCGCCATAAGGCATAAATTTCTGCTGATAGGCCTCAGAAGATCTTCTACAGAGTAAGTAAAATATCAATGTGAAAACTTTGAATTCTAGAATCTAATTTCTTTTCCAACATGAATATTCTATTTCTGTCCAAGAAGGCACACAGGGCAGAGAGGGGATACCGACGTCCAAGGCGGAACATACAGCTGCTGTCACCCAGGGTAGCTCCTCTCAGAAGCACTGTCAGTTTGGAATTTGGCTTTATCAACCAAGAGTTAGCTAAGAGTGTTAGAAGAGAGAAGCTTCTCTGTGTCAGACCCCTGCATGCCACCAGACTCATGAAATAGCTCCCTTCTAAAAGTTTAAAGTGAGAAAAGGCCTTTACTAATGGCCTGTGGGCTCTCCTTAACTAATGAATTTTTAACAACCCTCGCCTATTGGTTGTTGTTTGTTTAGTTTCTGAAGGAGATATACCTGAAATCCAAAGGCACATAAATAAAACACCAGCAAGGCCACGCAGAAACATTCTTTGCCTTTAAAGCTGTGTCTTGGAGTCACTAGGGGGCTCTAACTGCATGCCAACTGAATGCAGAAGGCAGTTAAGACATACAATGAACCCCAAATTGATTCTTCATCTAGACCCTACCATGTTTCAGATTTTAGATATCTTTTAGCACCTCCATGGCATAAATGCATACAGATGCAAAGTGTTATTTTCCTTCAGATGTCTTTTTACTTGGACTAGTCCTATCAAAACTTCACATCAAGACTATAAAGTCTGCAAGTAATTAGGTCTTCAGACACTCAAAAACCAAAGCCCCGTATCTGAACACATACAGGCTTTTCACATAGTTGCAGTATCTGCCACCCAGTGTCTGTCCGCTGAATTGTTTTAGATGTTGTCTCTCTCTCAAACATACACACACACACACACACACACACACACACACACACATAGCCCTATGTATCTATCTATCTATCTACCTATCTTTACAGGAATACAATAGTGAGATGTTAATTTTAGAACTCAAATATTATGCACAGTGTCACCAAATATTCTTGGATGAAACATCAATGTATGCCAATGTAAGGTTTTCGATTACAAAATTACACTGAGGTTTAGCATTACCAATTGCCTACAGGATGACAAGGGTACCACATTAAGCCACATGGATGACGACATTAGGTGTAAGAAGACACCTGCGTGAAAAGCAGCCATAATCTCCATCCAACTGCAGACCTTTTCAGAGTGATATTGTTTTGTCCAATGAACAGCAGAACATCAGTCAAGTATATGCCAGTGTCCAGTAAACAGTAAAAATGCAGAACCCAGATCAAAAGGAGACAATAAAACCTAAAAGATTTCACACCAAAGTAGACTAAGAGAAGCTCAAAGAAGGAGATTTTCAAAAGGCTTCACACTGAAATGAATATGCAAGCACGTGTATTCCTATGCTTTAAATTAGACCAGGGAGTTGGCCACCCCTAATGTTCACAGAAGTATCTAGAAGAAACAAACTAACAAATTCTAGAGCTTATGCTAGATTGTTTTAAGTTCACAGTAATGGTCCAATAGTTACTTATATTAAATCTTCATTTCTAAAAATATCTGTGGTCTCAATAGTTACTTATATTAAATCTTCATTTCTAAAAATATCTGTGGTCTTTTTAATTTAATAGACAGTGGCGCAGTTAAATATGGATCAAGAACACATGATATTTTAATCATAATATGATAAAGAATGATCTGGATAAACTCCTCCCTGAAAACAAATAAGCACAAAACCTGAACCAAAAATGAATAATACTCATAAAATAAATCCAAGAAGTTCCATGTAGTCTCTGTATCAAGATGCCTCTGAGAAAAAGGTGTATACTCTTTTCTCCAAAAGGTTTTGCTATAAGACCTGGAAGAGAACAAAGGTGTGTACAAACAGAACAGATATGCACCACAGAATTAGGCAGCAGAGCCTCAACTGTGAGCCACAGACCTCCACTCAAATCCTGGCTCTGACCTCAGGGAATCAATGTGAACCTTGAAAGAAACTGCATAAATTTTAGGAAGTGTTAGCTAGCGTCTGTCATTCTGCAGGAACTGATTCATCATAGGTAGTGTCCAAAGGCCTAGCAGGTCAGAAACAAGAAAGCCCGAGGCAGCTCCCAGAGACACTGGTGCTGGAGTAACATCTCTTCTGAGCTACAAAATTCTCAGTCCCACAAACTCACGGTCTTCTTCATTCCCAATATCTTATATCCCTGTCACAAAACTACCCTTACATGACTCCTTTCATATTTCAATTCAAGGCACACATGTGGTGAAGTTGACTGAGACTAGAGACCACAGTACAAGTTGCACCAACTCTCTGATCTCTTTAGAGCTCTTCCAATTCCAGTATATGCAGACGGACAGGCAGAGCATAACAATATATGCTAAATGCCTTGAAAATATGTATTCAGAAATAAAATTGAAAGAGGACCCATGATCCATGGCCGAGCCTCATTTAGGTTAGATTTAAGTTTAGCAAAAGAGTGGAAAAACCAAAATGGCAGTTAGAAGAGGAAAATGAAACAAAAGTTTACTGAAATAATGTACGATCTAAAAATGCCACTAAACACATTTTTCATCCTATGGATCTGTCCTTAGATACATAAGCAAGCAACTTACACCATAAAAGGTTTTGTATAAAAATGAAAGTGGGAAAGCAAAGGGTAGCAGAAAATTCATCAGCAAAATGTCATTTCTGTATCTTTACTATCATAGCTCCACCATCTGGGTTATATTTTATAGTTACTTGTCTGAGCCAAAAATAAAAGATGACTGGTTAAGGTTTCTATTTCTATCAACATGACACTGAATTACAGTACTATTTTCCCTCACTTCCAGAGATGTGCCATTTGTCTTCCTACAATCCACAAGCAGAACCTTTTAAATTTTAGCACCAACAGTCCAATCTTACACACAGCAGAAGTAGATCACTTCACTTCCACAACTGTATCTGAAAAAAATGCTTTCAAACTAACACAGTAATTCTGCTCACTGCCAAATTTAAGTGACTTTCAGGAGTATTAATTTACTATCACAAAGTGCAATTAAGAAATTCAAAATTAGTAGCCCACCCTATATGTACCATCATAGTAAATACCTATGAAGTACAATGACAACACACACTTATTGTGAAAAGCAAACTTTACATAAACACAGTGATTAACTGCAACTAAAAAATTACCATAAATTTATTAGTTCACAGTAATTCAATCTACAATAAGTTCAATCAGATACACAACCAAAGTAGTCACCTCACAAATTCAAACATGTTAATAAATGTTTTGTCAAAACCACTTACAACACCTAAATACACAAAGTGATTAAAGAATGAAATAATTTCAAAAGTACTGTGATCTTTCTTTAAAATTTTGTTAGAGTTGGGGTTGGAAGAGATTTTTACCTAAAATTCATTAGAGTAATGAGTATATATATTCTTAGTTGACTTTAGAAAGTTCATGAATTCTTTATCTGTTTTATTTTAAAAACCAAGGATAGTGATATCTTTGGCTAGAAAGATTAAGTGGTATAAATAAAATTATGTATTGTATAATTTATGATGTTTGTGCTTTTAGATAGCAAATAATACAGTCAAAATTCAAACTCATTTACAAGGAGAGGTAATGAACAATATATTTAACAGTCAACTTCTACAGAAGAAAATGATGGGAAATGTTAAAATATATCTTAGCACTACAAGAGTGTAGGTGAGGCCTGCTAAAAAATGGGTGCACCTACATATTTATCTTTATTTTTTTAAATCTACTTAAGGTAAAGAAATTTAAAGTACACAGTTCACTTACTTCTTTGCAGAATATCACTTCAAATATTTGGTGATACACTTAAAATATTCATGTGCATAAATCACCAAAGTAAATCTTTAAGAATTTAGGAATCTTTCTTGCTAAAAATTTTGAGTCAAAAAATTGTTATCTAGAATATTTGAAGATGTGAAGTTAGACGAAGAAGAAGAGGAAGAGGAGGAGGAGGAAAGCATCATTTCCACATACAAAGTGGACATTATTTTTGAAACATACTCATAACCTTTCTGCATATGTGGCCATCAATAGAAAGGGGTTGTTTGAGGCAAAGGATTTAAGAACTTACGAAACTAAAAAGAAGAAATCTTTGGAACCCTTGCTACAACTGAAACCATATACATACATGCCCGTGTGTGTGTATATTTTTTTAATGTGACCAATTCATAGATCAGTTTTGTTACCCCTGTAAAACAAAATGATATAAAACTAAACTTTAAAGATAGATGGGGAGAAATAATGAATGTGGAGATTAGAGTAGGGGAGGAGAGAAAGCCTTACTTTTATTGGAAGAAGTTGGTTATAAATAAGGGAAATTAAGAGACAATCATTAAATGCTTCCTTTACTTTATGAAGAGCATAAAGAACAGAAACCAATTTAAAGTGGACTGAGTAACCTAAAAGAGACTGTCATTCTAATGATTCTAATATCTGAAAATCAAAGGCCATTTCCAGAGACTTTAGGAGATATTTACCCTATTAAACCTTTATACAAATACTACATATGGGCATTAACATAACAACAAATAATATAGTTGTTAAAGGTTACAAAGTACCATAAGAGACACTAAATTAGATATTCTGAAAATGTAGTTCTGGCACCAGAAGCTGTAGCAGCACCTGGGAACTTCTTAGAAATGCTGTGGATGGCTGGACATGGTGGTGCATACCAAGAATCCCAGCAGCTCAGAAAGTTGAGAGAGGAGATCACAAGTTCAAGGCCAGTCTCACAGCAATTTAGTAAGGTGTTGTGAAGTGGAACAGGAGTGACCTATGGGAGTAAGGAAGATGAGTGCGACGGTGCTAACACCATGCCGGGAGCTCAGGTTCTGAAGACGCAGGCTCGAGTTTAATGCAGAACAAGCAAGCATATATAGCAGGTATTGACTAATTACAAATTGCCAGTAGTTGTTAACACCCTCATGTTAACTCCTGAATATGCTCATGCTAGGCTCATGATCAGGCCAGTTAAGGGAAGAGGAAATGCCTGAGCTCTGTGTGCATACAGGGTGCATAACTCCCAGCAGAGGTCTGCCTCATGCTTCTGAGAAGGACAGCTGTGCCTGCCCTATAGTTATGCTTCTTCCTGTAATGCTGTCCACATGACCTCAGGTAATCCTACAAGCAAGGTCCCAAGCAACTTAGTAAGACCCTGTCTCAGAATAAAAATAAAAATTAAAAGAAGACTGGGGGTGTAACTTAGTGGTAAATAGCCCCTAGATTAAAAATCCCCATTCCCCCCCTCAAAAAGGGGGTGGGGGAGGAGGGGGAGGGGCCCAGCGATCTCTGTTGTCACTGACCAGCCAGGTAGTAAAGATGCATAGCACTCATCCAAGTTAGAAATTGTATAGTATTCTTTGTATACAGTTGGAGGAACTGGTCATAATAACCAGTCTCCTTTCTTCAGTAGCTTTTTCTTTACATGAGAAAAATCAATCAATAGGTAGATTCATGGGTTTTCTTCAACAGATAGCCAGCTAAAACAAAAAGATAAGCCTGTATAAAAAACTAATTTTGAAATATTTAAGCAATTGGTCATTTATTCATTAAAATGCATGAAGTGGCTAATATTTGATAACAAGAAATACCTATTTTTGGTTCCAGTCCCCAAGAGAGTCATAACATGGCAGAAGAGGAGGACATATTAAGAAATGACTGAATTGTACTTATTTGTGATAAGGCAGAGTTAGAGAAGTGAGAGAGATCAGAGAAGGGAGAAGATGACTCTCTGGGGGGAAAAGCAAAATACTTCAGACATGCTTATCTTTAAGTGATTCTCTAGTTAAAAGAAGCATCCTTCATTCACCAAGTATTTGGTGAGCACACACTAAATATTCCCACTAAAATAGAAAGATGAATAGAATGCACAGTCACAACTTCTAGGGGGATCAAGACCTATGGGAGCACAGAACACAGCAAAGAGTTGGTGAACTACTTTCTCCAGGGAAAGTACACAATGATTGACAAAATGATTCAGAGCAGAGTTCTGAAACACAAGGCAAACACATGACAGATCAAAAGAGGTACATTTGCAAAAACATGACAGTGGGAAAATCATGACCAGCAGCATAGTTAGGAAGAACAGAACAGAGGAGGAAGGTCAGGGAAATAGGAGGATAGATCTGCATCTTCCAGAGTTTCATGCTTAGAGTTGGAGTCTGTCCTTTATTCCATCAGCACTCTAACACCTTTGAAGGACTGTACACCTGAGATAGTGTGATTAACTTACACTTTAAAAACATTAGCATGGTAGCCGCAACACACCTGAAGGACTGGGAACCCATGAGAAAAACCTACACATCAGCAAGCTGGGATATTAGTCAAGATACATTTATTGTACACCTACCATGTACAATAATGGGAGATTTAAATTACATTTAAATTACAATCATCTATGATCATGGTGATCATACATGCATTAGTATATCACCAGGTAAACATATGTGTGTGCATGTATGTGTTTTTCTTTTAAATCCAAAATTTGATAACAAAGCAACCAATACTTAAGACAAATAACTAAACATTTCAGACAGGTTCTATTTAAATTTAATTTGAGACCTAAAGTTATAAACATGGTCTTCACCCTAAGATTTATAAAACAGTGAGTAAAGTTGGTATAATAAAATGCCGACATTTTACTCCCTTCACTTACATTAAATCCAGTTGTCATAGATAGAAGAGTGGCGAAAATTCACCTTTAATTTTCTCTATACTTCATATCACCAAAAAACCAACACGATTTACTGAACTAATCCAATTCAAAGTTCCAACTCTCAAAATTATGAGAGTTCTTTTATTAGGAAACAGACCTAAATTTTACTGGCCATAAGCTCATAAACAATCTCAGCAGGAGAAAAAATTGTTCAGAAATCAATTATTACCACTAAGAATTAATTAAAGAGGGCTATTTGAGGAAGTATATTCAGGTAGTAGACTGGAAATAAAACCATTTCCTTTACATTTATACTTCAATTTTATTTTTTAAATAATGCTTTTAAAAAGCACTATACTATTTGTAATATGTAAGAAAATTAGGATTCTATGAAGTCTTAAAATTTTTATAATAAGAACCAATACATAAGGCTAAGTCAAGCAAGGTAATAATTAAAATCTCCACCTGATTATATTAGAAAGATCAAATATCTTACACACTCAATGATACCACGGAGTGGGTATACACTTATTCTAAGACCAGTTTGCTGTGAGAATAGCCTGTCAATGGAAAGAAGGGAAGCTGGAAGAATCATAGGGAGTTTGAGATGCGAGATGGCACACAATGCTTCCAATAAGATTTCACATCATGAAATAAAATTGCCACAGCTACATGGCACCTTGGAATAAGGAAAGAGGGCTGTGCATAGTTCAAAGCTGCAATTCATGACCCAGTGTTATCCCAATATCAAACATCTTTACACCTGTAATAAGCCTGCCAGGAACACCAGCATAAAGCATTAACTATGGGTGTGAGAAGGGGTCAGATCAGCAGAGGTGCTTACACACAGGATGTGGAGAGGAGAGCTCTTCACAATACACTACTTAAAGAAACCAAAACCTTATGTGTTGCTATCTGACTATTGAGCACATGCACATATGCTTGTGTGCATGCTCACGCATACACACACATGCATGTCCACTGGGACACTCATCAAAATATCAGAAACCATCTCAGCAGAGAAAAAGGTTCTGGGTACTAATCACTTTCTACAAAGTTCAGCGATATTTTACTATTTAAAACAAGTTTGCACTGGTTTTGTAAATAAGAGGTGGTATGTGTGTGTGTGTGTGTGTGTGTGAAAGTTTAAATAGTATTTTCCTCCTATCAAAGTAAAATATGCCCTTTCAATAAAATACTCAGTATCAGAAAAAAAGAAAAATTGGAAGTATATTTTAGACGAATAATTCATTTATTACTTAAAATTATAAATCCTTAGGGAAGTACCATAAACATTCTTACTACTTTTCTAGTATTTAAGTTAAAACATGATCCTTCTCTTGTCATTTTAACAAAATTAAAATAAGCAAGGAATATGACTTGCTTCTGTAACATACAAAAACTTGTCCACATAACTGCTTTACTCTCCAAACCATGATATACATATATATATATATATATAGAGAGAGAGAGAGAGAGAGAGCGCGCGCAAATGGACAAGATGGATATAATTTCATTTAAAAAAGGCTTACAGTCCAATGAACGGTTACCTGGAGGGAGGGTTTATGTGACAGGGATAGAGTGCTATGAAGGAAGAATTATACTTTTTACTTTATTGATGTTCATATCTGAATTTTTATAAATAGGTAACAATGTAAAATTTATAATTGAGAAAACATTTTTAGGCAGAGTATATATTGACAGTCTCTGGATTACACTTTCAATGACATGTCTTCCTTGAAAAACGTTTTTTTGAATTCCACTTTTCATTTTTAAAAAAGGAGATTGCATGTTATATTAAACCCGTTATAGAACGGGTTTAGGGCAGAGCAAGT
This sequence comes from Glaucomys volans, assembly GCA_020662805.1. Lineage (NCBI taxonomy): Eukaryota > Metazoa > Chordata > Mammalia > Rodentia > Sciuridae > Glaucomys > Glaucomys volans. The sequence goes on from JAJEJO010001948.1 coordinate 512,716, forward strand.
GACATAATCTGAATTATGATCTTAAGAAGCTTATTCTGAGGACTGTGAAAAGAAGTGGTTTCTGGGAGAGCAAATGCCAGAAGCAGAGTCAATAATAAGGAGACCACTGCCGTTGTTCAATGAAAAGAAGACGGCATTACCTTACGGGGATGGCCAAGGGAGTGGAGAAAATGGCCTTATCTTTGCTATGTCCAATATCTACCACAGCAAGTGGTATGCAGTGTGCCTTCCATAACATGTCTTCAGGTAAGAGGGAGAGGAAGGGAAGCCAGTCAACTGGAAGGCTGGGCTCACTTGACTGCTTTTCTAATTTGAGTTGGAGAAGTAGACCATTTCTATTGGAAATGCTTGTATAATGCCTATTTCTGAAAGCAGTTGATGGTTCCCCTAAGATATTAAAGATTTATAAAACCACCATTACAACAAATTTGGAAGCAAGGGAGGTGAGAATTATTTCAAAACAAACTACTTTATCAGTTCAATTTCATTATTAAAGCATGCTGTCACTAAAATTTGAAATGCTGAAAGGTATTGGCAAAAGAATTTGAGCAGAGTTACTCTAAAGGTACTTAAGAAATACTGCTTTAATAATTCAACATATAATGGTATAGTTCTCCTCTAAAATCTGAAAAAAAATGAACCTAAGTTGCTAAACTGATTTGCATTCCTTTAACTTTTTCATCTCTCTTTTTAGTTATAAGTTGATGTTTCTACTTACTATTTCATCCTGAGCCTGGATAGCAATATTTTTTTTTTTATCTCTCTTGATCCATCACTCTGTCAAGCCTCCAAATTTAATTTTCTATTTTACCTGCCCAAATATAAATTCTACCTTGTTTTTATTTTTTTCTATATCAAACTCAGTGCTTAAAATAAAAATTTGAAAAACTACTTCAATTTCTACTGAAAATTGTACCAGTCATTGCTTTTTTTTTTTAACTCAGAAGACTAAAGATGTAAAAGCAAGAAATCAATATTCATACAGATTTTTCAATAGTTTACATGGATTTGAAATTTTAGGGTAATGTTTATAGGGGGAAGAACGTTAAAAACAGCAAATAACAGTTAATTTTCTAAGCTAGCCCTTAAAATATTGTAGTGCATAATATAGGTAAAACCGTATACTAGAAATATCTAACAGATTCATTTCTATTGTACTTTCTTTATGAAGTACATTGTCACCAACTATGAATTAGGAAGGTGTTTAAAACAAAATAAAATCTAGCCACATGTATATAGTTATTGAAGGGTAGGTACTATAGGTATAAAATCTCCAGTCTATGACACAACTGGCCAATAAAACTCCTTGCGACAATGGAAATGTTCTGTATCCATTTTACATAATAGTTTCTAGCCAGAAGCATGTGGGCACTGAGCATTTGATGGATGGCTAGTGTGACTGAAGAAATGAACTTCTAATTCAATTTATTTAAATTAAATTTAAATTATCACATCTAGTTAGTGACTATCTAGTCGAATAGAAGACCTTTGAAATATGAATGTCATCAAAAATTTGGGAAACAGCATTTAGGATATAAATTAATGATTATGAAATCAAACATTAAAGGGGGGGAACTGGTATGTCACTACAGATTTCTATATAATAATAATATAAATTCCCTAAGAGTCAAGAATATGGGTTCTACTCTTAAAGACAGCTTCAAGTTGGACTCTTACATGGCAGACTAATTACTTCATGGCAACAAGCAAAAGTGACGTGACTAAGTCTAGAATCCAATACCAGGAGTTACTCAACCTGAGAAAATCTCTCCACATGTGCAAATTATGGAACAAATCAAGTGTGGTTTATGTAGATCAAGAAATGCTGGATGGCTTGCCATTACAGTCAAATACTACTTTCCAGGTTTGGATTTCATCCCAATTTTCTGGATGACAAATCAAACAGCAGGGTGAAAATGATATTGCAACTCAAAATTGTTCAAACACCAATTTTATGTCCAGTTTCCAACATGTTTTCTCCCTAGATTCAAACAGTGTGAGGCAAACTCAAGATTAAATTACTGAATCCAAATAACTTCACGACAGTGAAATGTATTCTAAATTATCTTACTTAAAAGGGAATATTTATCTTAAGGGAATCAGATTAAAAATCTTAATTTAAAATACAAACCCTGATACTAAGTTCTGTTTTTCCCCCCAGAGTGAGTTCTTCTGAAGAGTATTTGACTCCCCACATACAAAAAGAGAATACTAAATTCCCAAAGAAAATAATTAGACTGTTTATTTGCTTAAGATATCTTTAACAAAGGTAAATCCTAAAGTAGACCTAATTACAAGGTTATGGAGGGGGTTGGGAGCCAGAAGAAATAAGAGAGGGATAGGAAATGATATGTCACTTTCTCCAGAATCAACTAAACTCAGTTGCTTTGAAAAATCAGTTTAAGACTAGGGATTTAATACAACAGAAATGCCTATATAATACACATCAATGTAAAGCATTCACAACACATTAAATGTCAACTTTATGAAATCAATTTTAAAAATTAAATGCTTTTTTGTTGTTGTTTTTAAAATAAGAGGCTGTTACTTCAGTTCCTTCCAAAAATTTGGAACTGAGTCACAAGAGGAAAAAAGTGTTCTAAGTACTTTACATTCTAGACAACTCACAAACAACTCAGCCAATCCTCCTTCAGTGTTTGCTGAGACATGGCAGACCCTGCCCTACAAGAGCCCACCGCCTCCAGACACCCAGATCTGAAGAGAACCTCAAGGACAAGTGAGAGAAGAGCAGTACTGAGAATGACAGGCTTCCCTCCATCCCCAAAGTAAGAGGAGCAGATAGTTCATCCACAGGAAGTTTCCCAGGGCCACATAGAGGAAAGAATCTGAAAGAATCACTCAGCAGGATTGGGGTGCATGTGCAAAGGGAAAGCAAACATTTCACTACCAAGAAAAAGCTTTATGAGATAGTCTTGTGAGAACTTGGTATTTATTTATTTATTTATTTATTTATTTATTTATTTATAAGAAGCAGCAGCTCCTTTCTCATTGTGGATGCTGTTAATCAAGGGACACATTCAGTTGTAGTCTGTAGCAGGAGTACCAGAAGAGAATGACATGCAGGGAGCCCAGTAATTTTACTAGTAAATGTTCAACAAATGACTGGAGATAAGAAAGACAACATGGTTTGTGGCACCGTGGTACGACCCTCACCATGGCCAATTTCAAGCCATCACTATGAAGGCAGTAAATGTGCTATGGGGAGAGATAAACAGCAACACCCTCCTAGCTGGTATTTTCCAGCATAAAAATACAACAGATGTAAACCATAGTCAAATACATAGATAGCAAAATACAGCAAACTAAGAAGCAATAAGTTTTAAGTATTTATTCCTTTGTTTCTAATATAATATTTTTGATTACTACTCAGCAATGACTGTATTAACAGCAACATCAAAATTGCATCAAAATGCACCAGCCAGCTCTCTTGAGCCAATACAAGCCAGGTGAGTGGATAGGAGTTTCCCTGCTGTTATAGGTATACAAAGGAGGTTCACTGGTCTCTACCTGAAAGAGCACCTTGTGGAGGTGAAGCTATGCTTTTCAGCCTGGCCAAGCAGCATTGAATGAGAGACATTTCTCTTGGAAAAGCCAGAGGAATAGAGAACTCTGTCTGGTAAATGTACAGTTACATCTGCCCAATGAGATCCTTGAAGATGATAGTAGGTCCTAGTGTAGAGAAGAATAACATGCCAAGCAAACCACACCATCAGTTATAGGAAAACACCATACCATCACTGGAGTTTTGCAGCAAAGCTAAAAAACTACACAAGAAGAAAAGTCAGAGCAAGGTCCAGGGGTCCTCCCAACATCTGATCTAGCTAAGGAAGAAGACACCTGCCTCCATTATGCTGGTTTCCAGGCTGAGTCCAGGGTAGGAGAAAAGAGGAGAAAGAACTGCCTACATATTGATCCCCTTCTTCAATAGTCAAGCTGCAAGTCCAGGGGACAAGAGGGGCAGGGAATGCAAAATAAGAGTAGATAGACTTAAATCTAATATGCCTAAATTTTAATCACCCAAGATGAGCCAAAACTATCCAATCTGTCTAATACTATGTTAAGAGTCAGGGAAGAATGACTCAGGAAAGTGAAATTGAAAATATTAGCTGTTATTAGGTACATAGGTTACATCCTTCCTGACTTAAATGCCCAAACAAACTAGCAAAATGTATGTTGAAGGTGTTATTATTTAGAATATTGTCCTCAATATACCACTGCTAACAATAAAGTTTCAAACAAGCAATGGTAAGGGTCTTTTTTTAAGTAAACAGTTTGAATACTGTTATCATGAAAATGATGACATGTCGATACACACACACATACACACATATATATACACACACACATATATAGACACATACATACACATATATATACATATATACATACACATACATATATATATATATATATGTATACATACACACACATATTATACACAAATCCTGTTATTTTCCTGGGGGCATTTTCCATCATTGATTTAAATCAAAAGTAAAGAGCTATGAAGTATTCTAATAAGTCATCATCATTAAGAGTAGTAACACTACAGTTAATTTAGACAGGCCTTTATAGTTTAGAAAGTACTTTAAAGCAAATTATTTCCTTGGATCCCAACAAAAGACTTGCCAGATAGGTAAATTAGACAGCAATAGTCAGTCACATCTTGTAAATACTAAAAATAAAGCTGAAAGAAATTTGTCATGCTCAATTCAAAGCCAAATTTTGATATGCATGAAGTCCTGTATAGTCAATTACTCAGTACACCTTGTTTTATCTATATATCAATTATATCACAACCAACTACATGACTGAGTACTGATTTGACTATAAATCATGTGCAGACATTCTTTTGGATGAAACAGGTTTTTATAATGTAAAATTTCAATTTTTATTGAATAATAAAAATTATTACATAGAATCATGATTCTGGGAAAGATCTTAGGCATTATGGTTCAATGACTAAATTTCACAGAGGAAGAGGTTAGTGATCACAAAACTGTAAATAGTGTGACCAGGATTACAACTTGGACCTGAGTAACCCATTTACCCACACCCTCAATTACTGCCTGATCCCTGGAAAGTGAAGAGAAACAGACACATTAGCAGATCATATTTTTGTTGTTCATATTTTAACAGACAGACAATGGTGATCATGTACTAGAAACTATTCCAATTGTTTAAAAATATTAGATAGTTTGGTCCACATAGTAGCTCTGTGAGTTAGGGGTTATTATTGCTGATGAAGTCATAACAGCAAAGAGAAGTTTCTTTCCCAAGGCCATGCATTGACTGAGTGGCTGCATCAGGAATCAAACCCAGGTGAAAGGCTGGTGCACTATAGTCCTGGCCCCTTCAGCATAAGTCTTGGTGTGAGACACAAATACACAAATTCATCAATGCTATCACCTTTGGAGACTGTCCTGAACTACAAATTAAAACATAAGGTATATTTTAATTTCTAAGGTGGTACAGAATTTACTTAAGTCTTTTAGATGGCATTTTAGAGACATTTAAAATATTTAAATTAGCACATACTGTCTGTCATCTAAATGTTTATACCCCTCAAAATTCACATGCTGAAATCCTAACCTCCAAGGTTATTAGAAGGTGGGGCCTTTGGCAGGCGATTAAGTGATGAGGACTCCGCCATCAAAGGACCCATATAAAAGAGGCCCCAGAGAGAATCTTTCTGCCTCGACCACATGAGGACACAGTGAGAAGGTGCTATAAACCAGGAATCAGGTCCTCAGTAGACACCAAATCTGTCAACATTGATTCTGGACTTCACACCTTCCAAGACTGTGAGATATTTCTGTTGTTTATAAGTTACCAAGTTTGTGGTATTCTGTTAATGCCATCTGAAGGGACTGAGATAGCAAATGAATTTTCTTGTCTGAAAGTGTGGTAGGAGGTTGTAGAAAGAGAACAGGAATCGAGCAAGGCTGAGAGAGCAGAGGAGAGGCAGGCTCTGAAGCTGCAGGACACACATGCATTATTATCTGAATTATGAAGAATATTAGTATATGCTGCACAATGCTCATTACATAGCAAATACCTAAAAAATGTCTGTTTCTCTTCACTTTCTAGGGATCAGGCAGCAATTGAGGGTGTGGGTAAATGGGTTACTCAGGTCCAAGTTGTAATCCTGGTCACACTATTTATAGTTTTGTGATCACTAACCTCTTCCTCTGTGAAATTTAGTCATTGAACCATAATGCCTAAGATCTTTCCCAGAATCATGATTCCATGTCACCCACACTGAAGGCAACATGTCCTAAGACCAAGGTATTGATAACACAGCCAAGGACATAAGATGTCAAAGGAAAGACTTCACCAGAGCCATACCAGATGCTGGAAGCAAAACAAACTTGTGCTAAACAGCTCTCAGTTCAGAGGTTTGATGTACTTCCTGAAACTATGTTTCCAAGCTGGCCTAGCCAAGACAGAACTTGCAGGTGACGAGGATTCCAAATACAAACACAAAATTAAAGGGAGATGTGAAGGAATGTGGAAGAGTACTTTCTAGGAAAAAAAAATTGCTAAGCAGTATGGATGAAAATTATTCTCACTTTGTTATAGAAATACATAGCATTATGAAACATTGTATTATTTATTTTGACATGGAATATTATGTTCCTAATCTTATAAAAATATTTCAAAATCATATAGCTAATTAAATGCTAATTTTGACATTTCAGTTGTCACAAACAGGCAAAAACAAAAATACCCACATATTTACATACACTCAGAAATTAACAAATCAGCATCACTGATGAGTCAGTACGAAGCAAATGGAAAAGGAGAAAGTCTGTGATTCATCCACCAGTCATAAAAACACTTTTGTACAGGAAAAATTGTAACTCATTTCTTCAGCAGATTTACCCAGAAGAGAAATCACTAGGAGAATCAATAAAATATGGATTATTTTACATCTTCCCCTTTATCTCTATCTTATTTATTATTTCACCAAAACCTATAGATGCTTTATCATTACAATTGATTTACACTTGGCGGGGACTTCTTCCCCTTTTCCTTATTTTTGTTGTTCATACTTATAATAAAAATAAGAATGCAATGCACATGCATGGGTACATGTGAAGCATATAAGTAAAAAATAGCCCTAATTATCTAATTTAATAAACATGATATTATATCTAAAGTAATTAAAACATCAGGAATCTCGAATCACCCATCCCAGGACTTAGAACCAATGCCTGGGTGTTCTTATTTCTGTTCCTTGAGCAACACTATTAATAACCACCTTGACCCCACCCATCCAGCCAGCACAAGTACTCCAACCAAACTTAACCATGATGGCCCAAGGGATAAGAAAAAGAAATTGCTACTATTTATTGCACATTTATCTGCCAGACAGTGCTTTGGGCACTTCTGCACAAACTGAAGCCTAGACACAATAAGTAAGTTGTACAAGGAAAGCAATAGCAAGTGATTCTGCTGGGATTTCATTATAACTGGACTTGATCCTAAAGCCCATGCTCTTTAAAACCCTGTAACTCTTCCTCCAATATTTGGCTATTATTAATAATTCACAAAACAGCTTCCTGAGAAAAGTTTATACAAAGTAATTGACAAAGCAAGCCACAGACTCCACAATTAACAGTAAGAATACCCTTGTCTCTAGTCCTGGGACTGTGGTTACAGAGAGTTCTTTAAACATTGAGTACCTATGTTAATTTTTATCTTCAATATTCCTAGGATGATAGCAGTTCAAAAACACAGAATTTCACATCAAAATTGTCATTAGGAATAGACTGAGTTCAAAAGAGAAGATTTCTAATACAGAAAATCTGGTGATTCTTCTTGGGAAAGGCATGAACGAAAAAACTGAGGAGAAAAAAATCTGCATCCTCTATTATTTTAACTATATGTGCTAATGCGATGTTCTTATTTAATAAAGAATGTACAGTTTGGCTATAACATATCCTGAACCATCATAAAACCACAAGCATTATATTTTAACACACACACACACACACACACACACAAAATCTATTACTCTCAGCCTCAGGAAGAGTGGAGGAAATTGGATGGCATGGCAGGGAAGACTGGAATGGAATCACTCAGTTATTCTGAAATAATCATTATGTCAGAGGAACAGACACCTCTGCTTGTGCCTTTCCCATTCATTTGCCCCTGAGGTGTGGGATTATTTCATAATCATTGCTATTCCCCAGAGAAACACATTTTGCTTCACGATATCATTTTTTAAAAATGTATTACCTGAGGTGCTTATTAAATTGATGATGATGATGATTTAAATTAAACTACATTTGTCACAAATTCCAAGGGTCATCCATTATTGAACAAGAAAAAGACATATTTTCTACATGAGCAGAAACACAAAATGCAAAGAAAGTGAGAGAACCATTAATAAAAGTTTATATAAAAGAAGACAGAAAACTACTAGAAAGTCTTGTGATTTCTGCCTTCTTGGAAATGGGGCCCATCTTCAGAAAGACAGAGCAACAAAGACCATCGTAAAGAACAAAACAGTTTACTTATATTTGCTGACTGCACTACCAATAGAAAGTAATTATTCTGCAATAATCACTGTAACCCAGTGAACAGTAAAATTATTTTTAACAATTCATTTGTTTTATAATCTCTAAAACACAATGGTTCTCATTAAATTACTGTACAATAACCTGATCAAATAAGTTTAAGTTAATCCTTTATCTGTATTACTAAGTATCCCTTAAAAATTACCATCTAAAATAAAATAATTTCAACATATTTAACCTATTCTTACCATTTTATTCTTTGCTACCTGTATTCTACTAAAATAAAATAAAATATTCATCAATGTCTACCAACAAAAGCAGAGGATTTAGTATAATTTATTGAAAGATACTCTACAAATTTCTCTTCTCACCTTGGTAAGAAATAGGAATTGTACGTTAACACTCCTGAAGGAATAATCATTAGTCTCATCATTTGCTTCCCACCAATAAAATGTAAATGTGAACTCTTAATGAAGCTGACTTGAGACTGTACATCTATTATGTGATTTTCCTCAATCATTTCCTGTACTATTACCCTCATCAAAAGAAACTATTCAGATGAAATAATATGCAATAAACTATCACTGTGATGTCACCTACAGAAAGACAGACCACATCAATCACTAATATCCATGTCAAGTAAAATTAAACGGGAGAGAACTACCTGGTAATAAGTATCTCATATCTCACATGCTAAGGGCTAATTACTTCCAGCTAAGTCTCAGAGGTCATGAATTTATTCCTTTCAATAAAATAAAGGCAGTTTAACAAAATGGCCTCTAAAATTCAGCTCTAAATTCTGGAGTTTATCAATCTTATAAGAAAAGGGAATTGGTATCTAATTGTCCTGCAAAACTGTAACTACTTCATTCATTAAGTTCATTAATTTTTCCATTATTAAGAAATAAATAGCCTAACCATGCACCAGCTACTACAAGCAAATGCGGCATACCTGTCAGTATTAAGGAAAACTAAATTCTCACAATTAAATATATAAAAAATTACAGGAAAATTTATGGGAGGTAATAAAGCTAACAATGTCCTATACAGGAAAATATCTGCGAAACAAAAATCATTACATAACATAAATCAAGAATACATAAGAAACTGCCATAAGGTCTCAGAGGGGAGATTCTTAATTTTATTATCAATTTTGTGCCCAGACCTGTGGAAGACAGTATGAAAAAGAGTAAAGTAGAATATATGGTTCCATTCCTCAGTGGAAGAAAAATATTTTTAAAAGAATCTATCTATGTATAAAGTATCAGGCAGTGCTGTGGGGCATTGTGAGACAATGCTAAAATAAAGACTACCCCACTAATCAGGAAGCCAGAAACTAGAAACATAAGAGTGGTTACCAAAGAATATTATCTGGGTTATGATAAATCTATCCACATAAACCCACTGAAAGGAAGAGGAGAGATTGCCCAGTGTACCTAGAGAGGTTCAAAAGGTTGATTGATTCACAGGAAGGCAAAAAAGAGTGATGATTGGAGAGGACCCAGAATCTGGAAAATGGTTTGAATCCTCATAGTCAATGAAAGTGTTTAAAGGAAATTTACTCAGTAGAAGTTTGCAGAATGCTCTAACTTCGGCTACTGATGGCAGTGAGGCCACATAGGAATCCAAGTGATAGTGAATATAGAGAGGGTCTCTGTTTGTGAAACAAATTACAAAGACAACAAGAAACTCAGGAACTGATTTTAATATGGAAAAAGGAGGAAAGGTTCACATTGCATAAAGATTAATTCTAGCTACAAACTTGCCCCCATAAAGACTCTGAATGATTGTGTCATTGAAGTTGCAACATAGCTAGAATGTCAAACTAAATGTAAATAGCTAATTTACAAATTGTAAATGGCTTAGGAGACTGAGGCAATTGGATGGAAGCTCAAGGCCAGCATAGGCAACATAGAAAACTCCATAGTTTTAAAAAAAATAAAATAAAATAAACTAGATAGCTAAAAACATAAAACTGCCAGCTCTAATTTGCTAAAATCTTTATTTATGTGCATTTCTTTTACTACCCACATATGTCCTAGAGATAAGAGCTGGCATATGAAAAGGACTGTCTACTAAATTCAGACAGTTATTTTCAACTTTCCTAAAATCACTGATATAGTCTGTGAAAGACAATACATTCTCTGAAAGCAAGCCCCCTTGTATCAAATGCTGCAGTTCCTCCAGATAGTGAAATGAAATCAATTTAACATTCTCTGTGGCTGCAAGACTCTTTATACCAATTAAATTAACCTTCCCTTCTGCTGACTTTACCTGCTAGTCGATTATCCTTAGCCCATAACAGGCAGCTCTTGCTTTGGGGCAATAATGATTTCTTGGAAAAAACGTCATAAAACGGAGAGTTTTAAAGCAGACTGTGAATTCCCATCAAACCAATGTTATAATTTGGGTTGAGTTTTTGACATCAATAATTGACAAAAATGCAAACCTATAATTATACACAAATATAAATATTTTAAATAGTAAAAATGTTACAAGTCATCTAGGGATTTTTAAAACCTTTCTTATAGCTTTATTATTATTATTCTTTATGTGGTGCTGAGGACTGAACCCAGAGCCTGACATGTTAGGAAAGCACTCTACCAATGAGCCCAGCCCTCATCTCGGATTTTGTGCTGAGGAAATCTGAGAAAGTATCTAAAAGTGCAACATCATGTTCTTTTAAAATGAGAAAAGTGACACTGCTTAAATCTGACTCTAAAGGTTTTAGTATGTTAGAAATAGGACTTGGAGCTCTAGCAATTCAGAGATCAAAGTATTTTAAATTCTGTTGTTATACTCCACTCTTCACCAGCCTGTCAAAGCTACATATCGTACCATAATTAGCCCTCATTAATTATAAAAATGGAGCTAATGCATTATAAACATGTTCCATATGAAAGTTGCATATTCACTATATCCAATTCTGAACATCTTCCATGTACAATATAATGTTAGAAAGATTAGAAATGTCATTTACACATGTGCTATGGAGAGGGTGTGCTATATTGGAGTTATTTCATTATATTACTATTTATTTATATTTTTAGTGGTACCAGGGATTAAACCCAGGGGTTCTTTACCACTGAGCTACATCCGCAGTCCTTTTTTAATTTTTATTTTGAGACAGGGTCTTGCTTAGTTGTTGGCCTCAAACTTGTGATCCTCCCGACTCAGACTCCTGAGTAGCTGGAATGACAGGAGTGTGTCACCACACTCAGCTGGAGTTACTGTAGATGATGCACATTTCTTCAAAATGCAGTTCCAGAGAATTCTGTTTCTCATCCCAAAAGGAGAAATAAAATTATCTCAGGAATCATTATCTTTAAATGTAGCCAGCACAAAATCTTGTCATGGAGAAATCAGTGTGATAATCAGTCATCATGAGACCAAGAGTCTAATTCCTGCTTTGTTTTTTAAGTTGCAGATATACTATATAAAAAGAGAGGGCAGAAATAGGTAGCAAAGGTCTTTTTTTATCCTCAAGTGCTATGATTCTGACTTCAATTGTCACTTTTTGGCAAGTAAGATTTGCTTTATTCAGGTCTTTAACATCGGGAGCAGCCTTGAAGGAATAAAAAGGACAAAGGCCTGCGTGAGTTCTGCAGTCTATGGAGGGAGGGAATAGAAGCTGAGACAGTTTGCCTTGATAATAGAGAGAGAAACACAAACCTCAAAAACAGTCTTCTGAAGTCAATCCAAGGTAATAGAGATGGCTGGCAGAGGATCAGGTGCTGAAGGAGCCACAGCGGTTGCCAAGTCAAAAGCAAAGAAAACATGGTACCCAACTGCCCCCAGTCAGAGCAGTGATTACCAGTTAAGTGCTTTAAACCCTGACAGGGATGGAGAGGGGACTGACCAGGTGTCCACATTGTAGATGTGGTCCTCCCAGGTTCTTAAACAAATCAAGATGAAAGCACCACAGGGAGGTTGAGAGCAGATGATTTCATTTACCCCCACCCTGTTATCAGCTTTGTAAGAGCTGTAGCTGGAAAATGGCTGATAAAACCAATGTACTAATCTCCCCTGCTATGCTTTGATCTGGTTTTCTGGCAGAAGCAGCTATTAACTACTCAAAAAAAGAAAGGTCTGATCAGGTGCAAATCCCAATGGGTACCCTGGCCTACGCTCAGAAGACCCCCTCCTCAATCAAAGTTTAAAGCATTCACAAAATGCTAGCACACTAGTGTTCTCAACTTTGATGGAATCATTACTTAGGCTTGGCTAACAGTGATTATTATAAAACTTCTGGTTCTCTTCCAAGACTACTGATGCATAATCTCTGGCCAATGCTTTGAGTCCTTAGCACATTCAACTGGTTTATTCACTTTATTTGGAATAGTTGGAACAAATGCACTTAAAATTAATCTCAAACTGAAACACTTATGGTGAAATTATCGATAAAACAAAAAGTATTATATTAATAGCTGTCTTTAATGTAGTTGCAATTCAATTTCCTAAAACAAGAGACCAAATATCAACTATAATGAAGTTTTGCATAAGTTAATTATCCTGGATTTATCCACATATGAATGAGTCATTAAAACATGTAAAAACAATAGACAATAGATTCCTTTTTAGTAGACATTAAAGAAAATATCAACTGCTCACAGAAAGCAGTGGTACTTAATCTCTGTGGAGTCCTAGAACCCATTCTATGCAAACTGAAGTTCCTCCTCCCAAATGGACTGTGTAAAATTAAGTTTACAAGCCTCTGAATTGCCAAATGAAAGATTATGAGCCTGGACATCTAAAACTCCTTCAAACTGACAGTCTAAATTTCAACGTCCTCTGCTGTAATCACTTTAAAATTGAATTCCAGATCAAAATTTATCTAGATGTCATGGACCAATAGTTCATCTACTTAAGATACAGGATTGTCTAGGGTCATCTCCCTAAAGTATACTCATGGGCTCTCCAGTTAAGCAGCATTCCAGTAAGACATATGAAGAATACTAGTCAATGCAGAAGTGCCAAAGTATTACAAAATGTCTCAAAAGTCACAAAATGTGAATTTTATAAGCTTTCTTCATACTACAAAAATAAAAAAAAATTCTCAGCAAATAAGAGCTATTATTATAAAATCATGACTCATTACCCCAAATATATACATGTAGATACAAACCATGGCTCCTTTTGTATTACTAATATATTTTTTAAATTTATTAGATTAAGAGTGAAAATAACAGAAAATACTGAACGAAAAGCACTAAAAGACCAAAATTTCATTGTGCAAATTTTCCCTTATCAAAATTTGCTTGAATTCTTTTACAGTAAGATATATTGGTCAGGGGATGGAAGCTGTGCCCTGGAGGTGGCGCTACTGGTGCTGGCTACCAGGGCTGGGGCGGCAATGGAAGGTCCTATTCAGGATGGGGTGGCCTGAGCAGTAACACCTGGGACCAGGACATCAAAAGTGAAGAGAATGCTCAACCAGCAAGCTCCCTCAAGAGTGGAAGGGCAATAGATGAGAAAACTTAGACATGGTGAGAGGGACGCTGATTTAAAAGCAAGAACCTTCAAGACATTATGTTTCTTTTTTGTGGCATACTGGAAATGTGAATGAGAACAAGCTGGTTGAAGCAGGAAACATTGCCCAAGGAAGAGTTCATCAGATTTACCAAGAAGCCAATGATTCTATTACAGAAAGCTAAATAGAGGTGTACAGGTATTGGATTGAAAATATTCATCTTGGTTAAAAATGACGGACTTTTAAATAAAAAAAAAAAAAAGATATATTGGTCAATAGCATAGCAAGTTTAAATAACAACCCACTACTTCAAATTAACAAGATGTTTACAAACTATAATGCTAAAATATTACTTTACTGTTATTGTTTTCAGTTTCCAGGAAGAAGTGTGTTCTAGAACATGGGATTGGAAAACTACAACTATAATCCTGTGTTTCACTAAGTATACTGTGGACCCATAAAGATAACCTAGTAATCGTTACAACAACTTGAAAATGCTTTGAAGAGCATGTTAAAATAACCTGGCTCATAATAAACTCCTACCTGGGATTTACAATTTTCCTAACTAAAATTACATCACAGTCCCATTGGCAAATGATCTACAGACTCAGTCATTGACATTCACACCTAGATTTTAAAAACTCAGGTTTTCCCATTGGACATCAAATAAATAGTCTTAAACATGTTTTCAGTCTGGGTCCAAACAAATGATTCATAAATGCCTCACAAAAGTAACAAGGTTATCGTACTATCAGCTCACAAAGAAACATAATCTGAAATCGCCTGATTTTGCTAAAATGAATGAGTTTCTGTACCATTCATGAAGAAAAAAGTCAAAAAGACAGGTTTATGGTTTAAGTTACAAACAAAAGCAATATAAATGAACATGGCCTTTTGCTGCTGGTAAAGTCTGACAACTAAAATTATTCAATGTTTGAAAGCACCTTGTAATACAACAGTTACAATTACACGACAAGTCAAAGTGTGTTCCTGTTTCAGGTGGGAATGGGATATGTCAGATGTCAATATGTGCACTTAGCATGCCTAGCTAAAAGTGCCATGCACAGCACTCCTTTTAGTGATAACAGCCTACTTCTGACAGGGATTTTATCCCCATTTGGGAGATGAAGATGCAAATCTTCAGAAACATGGACTCACTTGACCAAGCCCACAGTAAATGACAAAGAACTAAGATTTGAATCTTCATGATTCTGAATCCTGCACTCGTGTTCTGCATTCAACTTGCTCCAAGTATTATTTCTGTATGTATTAGTTTTTCCTGTTGGAGTGTTCAGAGCCTGAGATGATTCACCTACTTATATTTGCCTGGTTGTAGAGTATTTATTTATGTATAAAAAACAGGAAACTTTATAATGATACATGGAAAGAGTAAAGACAGCATTCGAAGGCTTATACAGCACAATTTTCACTTAGGGGATACTGGCCCTTGAAAACCACTGATCAATTGGTAGGGGAGAGCAGTGCAATTTGTTTCAAGAATGGTTACAGTGAGGAGGGATAGAAAGGGTAAAAACAACAAAACAAGACTTAAAGATATCCTAGTCTTTGGGGATAATGTTTAGATGATACTCTTTGAAGTTACACAGGGGCTGATTATGATCTCAGTGACAAGGAGTTTAATACTCATTCACATGTTCTGAAATGACAATGAACTATAGCAATAGAAGACACAGCATATTACCAAGAAAATGGGACTGGTTGCCAAGTGATATGACATAAACTCTCACTGTCAATAACTACACCTGGAATATCACAGAAGTGGAAAATTTTTTCAGGATTCTAGTTGTTTTCATCCATAAAATGAGAAGGCTGGACAAAAGGCTCTCTAAGGACCATTTCAGTATTAAAATTTCATGAAACCAAAAGATAATTTGTTGTGTTTGATGAATTATGTGTACTCTAAGTTTCTTTCAAAATTTAATCATATATTTTTGCCACATGATTCTTTCTTTTTTTCCTTTTGATTTTGTTTTGTTTTATTTTGCAACTCAATTCATAATCTAACTTGGCCTCTAAAATGGGGTAATGTACATAAAGTTTTATAAATGTATATAAAACTTTGTAGAATTATTTCACAAATGAAATGATATATGTAAAACTTGCTTTAAACTCTAAGTTTATACAGTATATTAAATATAGAATTAAATATTACATGACTAAATATTGAAATCATTTGTTAATATAAGATAGTATGCCTTAATTACAAACATCAATATACTAAATTATTCAATAAACAAGAGCATAAGATTCTGCTTGAGGCAAAACATATAAAGTTTTATGATATCCATAAGTAATTTAAACATGAATTTATTTATGTCTACTAAAAGCATTTACCAGGATATCTTATTTAAGACATCAGAAATATTATTTTTGACCACAGAAGTTGACAACAAAACAAATTCATATCTCTTTCTTCTACAGATGTTTCGTATTTGATTGTTTAGATTCTGACTCCACTCTAGAAAAAAACTATTGACTTGAAAGAATACATTCACCACAAGGAAATTCCATAAGTATAGAATTGGAGAGAAAAAAATGCGAGAAAAATGAGAATAAAGACATCAATTAGAGTCAGGAATAAAATTCAAATATGTTTACCATAAACATTTATATGCTTCGTATTAGAGAGCCATAAATTGGCTCTAATCTTTCTAGCAATAAATGCAGCAAGTGGCTCCCAGTGTAAATTGATTCCACAAAACCATTCTGTTGGGAAGAACATTCATATATTCCTTGGGTCTGTCGCTGCAAATCTGATTTGTTTTGGGGTTGAGTTTTACATAATGTGGAAACACAGAGGAAGAAGGAAATGCCTGCTTTCAAACAATCTTTACCAGATACTGTTTCTTTTTGGTATAGGCACAAGAGTTCAATGAAAATATTCAATAATGCCATTTAAATGCATACCCAGATGTTTTAACAATCTATAATTTTAAGAAATTATGTATGCATCACTTGTATCCTCTGAAAATTTGAAGATACAATCCCATGGCCAAAGGGTTATCACCTTTCTAGACAAGGACAGAGATTTCTTTAGAAAAAAAGTTTTTCTAAATCTTGTCTAACTGACCCCATGCCTCAAGAGCTTTTTCCTTACATCCCTTCACACCAGTGTCAGTATTTCAGTTTCAATAACCGGAAAACAGATTTCTACTCAAGTACCATAAAGTGATTCAATAAAACATACATTCAATGTTTAACTTAGAGGTAAGCTTTATAAAAAATACCTTTGAAGCTTAAACCAAGGTAATTCGTTGAATGGGTCTTTTCAGTATTACATTCACCAAAGAAAATAACACAGTTTCATGAGCAGTTGTCACTTATGTCACTTTTTGATTAAGATAACAAACTACAAAACTGTCATGTAAAAAATGATTATATTTTGTCCTCTGTTAGGGAATAGGCAGGCATGCAAGAGCTCTGTCAAAACACTGAAAATCAAGTTAAAGAGAGGAGAGGTCAGAACACAATCATATGTCACCTTAATGAAATATGTGACCTGCTCTTCAAAACAATATTCCTGCTGACCCTGCCTCTTAAAATTGTTATAATAGAGACAGATTCTAAAAAGAGATCGATAGTTGGGGTGGGAGTATATGTTGAGTTTGGATAGTCTAGCTCATACGTGACTCTTGACCAAAGAAGTAAAGGTTGGGGAAAGGACACACATTCATTTCTGTGATTAAAATAATATTCTGGCATGATTTATGAATCAACTCAGCCAATGGCTGAGAGTTGAATTAATGCCAGTCTCCTGGTTCAAACAAGTAACATCCTAAAATATGGAGAAAACTTGCAGAGGTATTTGGCCCTTCTCTGGAATTTAAAACTATTTGCTGAATGAATAGCAGAATGATCCAGGGTGCTATTTGCTAATAGTGAGGATAATAAAAATGAACATGATATAACAACATGGGGACAAATACAGTCTTGGTGTTTAAAAAAAAAATTTAAGGAAAAAACCAACAACAACTACGACAACAACAACAAAAATCTACAAACCAATGGTTTCAAATTACCAGTGATATTCTAATATTTTCGGTGAAGAGTTCCTATGTATTTCTAACAAAAAGCCAGAAGTAGCAGAACAATAGTAAAAGAAATGCTACAGTTCTTAATTTGTCTATATTTTAATAAAGAAATAGGCTAATCTCTCACCCCCCACTTATGGGCAAGATGTAGAAACAAGAGATGGATGTCAGTCTATGACAAGTCTATGCTCTGCATTGAAAGGTTTGATTAATGCATTGTTTCCAACCCAGAAGGAGCCTCCCAGCATAAGGCCACAGGGCTCAGCCTTTAGCTTTAGTCTAGTTTTTATTATTATCAAACACTTTAAAGAGAACATAACTGGCTAACACTTATCAAACACAAACAAGACTATAAAGAATATCTAATGCACTAGCTAAGAAAATTAGAATCAAAATTCTTAGGCTGTGATAATGAGATGCATCTAGCAAAATGAAATTTATTAGGAACAATGTACAGCTTTAGCACAAACCTCCCCATGTCTCAGGTCAGTGCTCTTGTCACACTTCAACACATTCATACATCCAAAGAGTGGGGATGTGGGGAAAAGGGTACACTCATTCATTGCTGGTGGGAGCACAAGTTGGTGCAGCCACTCTGGAAAGCAGTGTGGAGATTCCTTAGAAAACTTGGAATGGATCCACCATTTGACCCAGCTATCCCACTCCTTGGCCTATACCCAAAGGACTTAAAATCAGATTACTACAGTGATGCAGCCACATCAATGTTCATAGCTGCTCAATTCACAATAGCTAGATTATGGAATCAACCTAGATGCCCTTCAGTAGATGAATGGATAAAGAAACTGTGGTATATATACACAATGGAATATTACTCAGCCATAAAGAAGAATAAAATTATGG
>JAJEJO010001948.1:532041-586089 GCA_020662805.1 Glaucomys volans
AAGCACTTTTAATTAAAAACACAAGGTAAATGTTCTCATTCCCAATGGATGGTTTTCCTTCACAGATTACAAAATTGCTTATCAGTTAAATCTGTTAGGAACAGCCACTCTGACAGGGATCAATGCAGTTGGAAGCCAAGTAGATATATGTTCTAGGAGTAAACCAAGGAGCAATGTGGGGGTTTTGTTCTTCATTTTCTAAAATTTTTTTAAAATTGAAACCAATGGAAGAGGTACTCTGACCAAGAATCTTTTGAAACATTATTTCAGATAGTTAGGCATAAAGGGAATGTATCCCCAAAGTGACCTTTAAAATATTATTTTAATTTTGACAAAATTGTTAAACAATTTCTGCCGCCCTCTCCTGTGCCCCCAATTTTAGTGCAGTGAGAGGAGTGTAGAAAAGCCCATTATTGGGCAGTAAGTTTTATTAATTAATTTACTAACTTATGGGGAGGGGAAAGAGGAGAGAGAAATACACGTGTGCAAAGATTCGGCTTTCCTTTACCAGTAGCAAATTTTTTAAAAAATATTCTAATATATGACAGATATCAAGAGTTTTTAAAAAATTTAACCTCATCTCTATCTCTTAACATCTGAAAAAATAAATTTACACTACTGTATTTCCTTATTAGATTTAATATTTCCTCTAGCCCTCAATTGAAACCTCCTTGGCAGCCTTCAGCAAGTTTCTTGGTAACCATCTCTCCTGGGCCAGGGTCTCTCCTCTGGGCCTGGAGACACTACCGGAGGGTCTTTCAGCTCATCCCATGAGCTGGCAGTTAGTACAATAATGGCCACCATGAACCTTCTAAAAGGTGGTGAATAAGTTTTAAGATACTTTCTACTCAATTTCAGAAAGCAGAAAATTAGCACTTTCTTTCTCTTCATTGTGAATGTCAGGAAGTTTTATCAAAGAAGAAGATAATATTACCTAATAAAACAGAAACTTACAAAGGAACTTATGATAGCATAATAATTTCAGAAAGCAATTTAACACTACAGCTCATTAGTATCCTTTCTAAGTTCCAAAGTCATCTTTAGAGAATGAAATTCTACAGAAATAATATAGAATATGTTTTTAAAAGCATGTAAAATGTAAGCAAAAAAAAAATGGACTCATTCAGAGAATAAGTAAGTGAACTATAATAATTTCTTAAGCACGTTTTAAAATCTTTGAAAATTATGCTCTCAAAAACAATGTCAAAATAAGATGGGGAACTTTATTACATTAAAACATTTAAAATTTTAAAACAGGATCTGGTTGCAGCTATGAGAAAAACATTTAGAAAAATCTGGAAAATGCTATTATATTAATTGCATTGGATATTTGATACTCACATTTCTTACACTGTGTAGCATATTATTTGAATAATACTTTTTAAAAAAATTCTTGGTTTATTAAACAAATCAGACTTTGGGGGGAAACAATCTAGGTGATAATGATTTAATATTCTGACCCTTTAGCAGGGCTGTAGGAGGTAAAAGAAATCTATACTTGCAAACAGGGGGCCACATTACAGCACAAAGCAGCAATTATTTCTCTACATCAATATACAAAGACAGCTTGACATCATGCTGACCCTGCAAACATGATCCACTCTGCTGAACCCTGCGGAGCTGGTCAGGGATCATAGGGCCACCCAAGGTCAAGCAGGGGGAGCAGAAGAGCTGAGAACAGGGCAAGCCCAGATGTGGACTTCTCCAAACAGGGCAAAGGCAGGAGGTGCTGAAGGAACTCTGGGGTCCAATGGTAAAGAAAACAATATTCAGTCTTTTCATAATTTAAAAAAAAAAAATTCCACATGTTAAGCATATTGTATAAAGAATACAATATCCTATTCTTTTTTCCTCCTAATGTGAAAGGGGCAAAGGCTGAAAGAAGGGAGTTCAAAAGTTGTTGAAGCTAAGCTGAAGTTAAATTTGTTTCTTCAATTTCACTTTTCTCTCCCCATTCTCCCTCTTGAAAACCTCCAGAAGCTCCCCTATGCCCAGCACTACTACCCTATTCGAGAATTAGCTTCTCATACAATATTGGAATCCATTCTCCTCTAACTTCTTCCCAGAAAAAAAAAAAAAAAACTCTACTTCAGTGATAGGAGAACCCATTCCATCTTCCTGTGGCCCCTGGGTCAATAATGGAAAAATCCCTGTCTCCACACTGAACCCCCACCAATTCCAAACCCACCACACATCCCTCTTGGGTTGAAATCCTAACAGCAAGCAAAGAGGTGCAGACCACACCCTGGTACACCAACTCATTTTCCCCACAACTTCTCAAGCTCTGGGACTGCTGCACCCAGGAGTCCCAATCAACCTTCCATCTTTTTGTGTTTAGAAGGAATGTGAATCCAACAACAACTGTACTTTTCCAGTGCGTTCAATAGCAAGAAGTTGAAGGGAAGGTGGGGAGAAAAGGCTACATGCTTGAATTGGAGGGAGAGAGAGATGGAGAAAGAAAGTGATAACAAAGACATGCCTTTCCAGCCCTTTCTTTCCTGGTGTATTTGCTTTGTTCTCAGTGAATCTACATGACACAGTGAGGGAAATACTCAGTCACCTCAGCACTGTATATTGCTTTCAGTTAAAACATAGTGGAGCTGCTTTTCCTATGGGGAATTGTCTCCAGGGTGTTTCCTCAGCAGAAGGGAAAATCCAAAGGACCCATATTCAACTCTTCAAAAAGGTTAGAACACCTGACTAGGTTTCCATACATATTATCAATATATCAACACAAAATTACTCATTATATAACTCAATTATATGTATGCATGCGAGTCACACACATGCCAGAGGAGATTGTTGTAATTTTAAAATAATGCTATTGAGAATCTGAATTTGTCACTTGCTGAAATCCCAGTTCAATAGCTCACTGTCCCCTTCTGCTCCCCAAGAGGCAAGATAAAGGAAACAAGCTATCCAACAGAGGTTTCCTGTGTGCATCTGGAATAATTCTTTAAACACCAGAAGCTGATAAAACTTGCTTCACAATTGCAATTTTATGCTACAGGCATGTTAATATTTTTGCCAAGGGATTCGGTTTACATCAATCTCTACAAATTTATGTACTCAGTGTATAAACATTTTAACATAATAATAATCCTCTATCATAATAGAGAGACAGCATGGTCTAGTGAATTGTGTGCTGAATACCTTATCCAGCTCTATCTACCTCACAAGGATTCTGTAAAGATTAATTGGTAGATACCTTTAGAAACTACTGTGAGCACCTTTGCAGAAATAGTTTACAAATACCATGTATTTATTATACTGCAACTTATGAGATGAAGGGGAAAAAAGAGAGGCAACATATAGCTATAAGAGTAAAAAGAGGAATGGTGGCTGGGATCAAAATGAAGGAGACAGCTCATAAGGAGATTACAGGACTGACAAAGTACAGGACACATGAATGTATTAGTCCCACAAACACAGCAAGGATGGTGTTTTCCTGCAAGCACTGCAGCAAGCCAGCCCCTGCAAAAGGTTAAGACATACCAGGCTCTCCCTGGGCAACTGTCCAGGTCCCTCCCCAGAACCCAGCTTGACTTTGACTTCACTCACCACACAGCTCACTCCACACCTGCCCTGGTTCCACAGCCCTCCCTCTGCTCCTGTCTTCTACAGACCATTTATTTCTCCAGGGCTGCCTCAATCAATTTAAATGACAAGGTAACAGGGAAACAAAAGGAGAAGCTCTGAAATGGAGCCCAATCCAGTCAACAAGCAGGAGTCAGAAATGGATATTAGGTGAGGAACAAAAGTTCTTTGGGAGAGCTTACAAAATAATACTTTTTTATTAAGAAGAGGAGTTCACAATCATTAAAACACATAGAAGACAGTTCTTCCTTCTCCTATCTTAAAAGTAGTACTACTTTTTTTTGAAGGGGGAACCTTACAAAGAATTTTTAGACATGCAAATCATTTTTTTACTATCATAAACTTCTAAACATCACCTGGCAAAATGAAGAGTTCCAAATTTCTAATCTATAAAATGTAATCATCACTAAACTATCATTTTCAGACATAGGAATGTAGACTAAAAAACAGTATAAGTAAAATAAATCCAAAAAATAATAAAATATTCTTAAATTTAAATTAATACATTAAGAAAATGTATTACTTAGAAACAATGAAACCAAAATGACCGACTAAGAAATCGACCTGATTTCATACAATCTACAAAAATAAAAAATTAAAAAAATTAATTCCCTGAAGTAAAGTCTAAAACTATTCAGCACAGGTAAGCTTTCAGAGAGGCTCTGGATTTTATTTGTTTGTTTGTTTGTTTGTTTAAACTGGATATGACTCAAACTTTCTGGTCTGGCATTCACAGCTCTTCACAACCTGGCTTCATTCAATGTTTTACATTCTCAATTTCTGTTTCAAAACAAATCCTAAATTCTACTTCATTTGGACTTCTATAATTCACTAAAAATGTCCAATTCCCAAAGCACCTTTTAAAATGTCACTCTTGGTTCCTATGACATCTCTTGCCAATACTACTGGAGTATATCCTAACAATTCCAGTGCCACCTCCTCCTCACGTTCTTCGTTCTTCGTATCATGATGATTAGATTCCCTACCTCCATGCACAGCAGCCAGCCCCACCGACCCACAGAGCACCTGTCCTAGGGTAATCCCATGACACTTTTCATAAACCAATTACACTATAAATACCAATCCGTGTGTGCTCACAGTACGTGTGTGTGTATGTGTGTGTGTGTGTTCTCAGATGGCAGAGACTCTTTCTTGCACAGCTTAGCCTCAAGTGTCACCCTGCTTCAAAAGTTCACTCAATTAAAGGTGTCGAATGCAAGAATGGATGTTTCACCTCTCACCAAAATTATAAAGGTTATTCTTGATTTCACCAGAGTTTGGAAGGACAAAACTCACAATAACCTGCCTTAAAAAGGCTATGTGGTATTTATAGAAAAGATGCTTTTACAGAACATTCTATAAAGTACACAAAGTTTTATAATTATTGCTCATAATACATATAAAGTAGGTCAGAAGAATCATCTTCCCTTATGGCTAAGGAAACTAAATTGCAAATAATATTTCTGTAAGTTCTACATGCAGTTATTTAACAGAACTTTAGGCCATCTTCCTACACTATATGGACCGGGATATGTGGAGGGCTTGCATATATTTTTTAACCATATTTTGTTTCTGGTATTGAATGATTTCACCTATGAAGAAGAGTATGGAAAAGTTCATTAAATATCTTAAGTTCCAAGCTGTGGGCCTGTCGTTATAATATGCAATGAGAATATAAAGTTGAATTAAGCAAATATAGTCCTTACTCTAAGTTTAAATAGCAATAAACTATACATATACAATACTAACAAAGATTATTGTCATCTCACCAAATTTTTATAATACCAGCTACAAACTAATTTTACCAGCTTTGTGCAAATGTAGCAAAGTACATCAATGTTCTGAGGTCACAATGGTAACTCAGAACCTCAGCAGGTTCTAACATCAAAATATCATAAGCCAAAGTTAGGAAAAGTGGAGTCATTCATTATAATCATGGTAGTCCTCAAGTGCCAGAAAATCCCTCTAACTTTTTCTATGTAAGCTCATGATTCCCATCCCCTTCCTCCCACATGTCCTCTGGAATATGTCTGTCATTGGTAGATTGCAGCCTGCATGCTGCTTTCTGTCTGAATACAGGACAAGGATGCACCTCCCCCACCTTGCTACAAGAAGTAGTGATAACCAAGTCCTTTTTCATTGACAGCTTTCAATTCTTTTTCTCTTTAACACTAGTATTCAGCCACTTTATTATGAGGTGCCATGGCATGGTCTTCTTTACATTTGCTCTGATTTGCATTCATTGTGCTCTTAGGTGTGTGAGTTTTTCATTCTCGTCAAATTTAGAAAACATCTTCTCTTATTTTGTGAAGCCTTGATTGTACATGTTAGACAACCTGATTCCCATAGCTCACTGCAACTATTCAAAATTCACATTTCCTGCTCGTATTTCATTTTCAATCATTTCTATTGCTATGACTTCATAAAAATTAGATCTATCCCTGGAAATTCCATTTGGTTCATTTTTACATGTTCCATTTCTCTCCATAAATGTTCATATTTTCCTCTCTCAGGAGCACATGGTACCTAGTGGCTGCGTATCATCTCTGTTTGCTAATGTCTGCTTTCCCCTAGTGGGTTTCTATTGATTTTGTTTCCCAAGACTATAGCTCATATTATCCTTCTTCTCTATACCTGTGAGCTAATTTTTATAATGGATGTTAAACATGGTGGATTTTATTTTGTTTGGTGCTGGATTTTGCTCTAATCCTTTAAAAAAAGTTGAGCTTTTTTGTTTGTTTGTTTTCTTTTCTTTTGGTTTGTTTTTTTGAAGGGTGAGGTACACTCTTATGCATGAATCAAAATCATCATCTCAAGGGCTGATTTTAAGCTTTATTCGATTGCGCCTTAAGAAACCTATAGAGAAAAGCAATTGAACCCCACTATAAGTTGATATTGTTCCAAACACTCAACTAGGTACTTTATATTATGAAGGTTTTCCACCCTGGCTATTGGGAATGCAAACTATTCCCAATTCTTTCTGAATTTTGAGAATTGTTTCTCCTATCAATGTCTAGTGGTTCCTTATCCTGCCTTTGGACTTTGCACCTAATGTACATGCCAATCTGCAAGGATCCCCTACAAATCTCTGGGGCTCATGCTTTCTGTGCGGTGTCTCTCTCTCCAGTTCTCTGCTCTACAGATTTTTACTCTGCTAGCATCCTCAATCCTGATCCCAGTACCCTCCCTTCTGTGATGGTGCTAGCTTCTGTTTAGGTTCTTTTTACTGTGCCAGACCTGGAGACATATCTAGGTAGTGAACTGAGTTACTCTTGGAAATCACCTCATTTCTTTTCCTTCTGTTGGAACTGCAGTGTGGTACTGCCTTTTTGTTGTTAAATGTTTGAAAACTCTTGGTCAAGAGGAAAACTCCTATAGTAGTTAATCCTGCCTGCAAAAGCACAGTTTCTTCCAAGTATAATAACATAAAATCTCTTTCAGTTTCTGCTTTTTCACCTCAGAGGGACTTCCAAACATCGATCTACATTAAGCCCCTTATTTGAACATCGAAATTCCTCTCTTACCTGTAACCTCGATTCTTTGTGCCTGCTATTCTTCAACCTCACATACTGCAGTAAAGCTTTCTGTCTCAAACTTTATCAAGAGAAATCAAAGAAATCAGACACCACCACCCTTCACTTCTTGCTACAAAGCTAAAAATGTCTGTCATCATCACTATTTTTGTTTCCTTTCCATCATCCTTAGATTAGCTGACCTCACTTTTCCATAGCCAGCTCTATCTTTTGACTATTAACGTTACTTGATCTCATTCATCCATCATCAATTTCTTCTGACTCTTTCCCTATTTGCTCCTTTCCATTAGTGTTTTATCAATATGCTCAAGTACTCTCTTTCTTTAAAAGCCTTCATTTGATCGCAGTTACCCTGTGGCTACCATCCAAACATTCTTTTTTCTCATCCAAATTTCTACTCTCTCCCTTCTTTCTATGTTTTATTAGTCCCCTACAGTTTCACTGACCCACTGAGCTATGGCTCCTTCACCCAAAACTCTCCTGGAGCTTTCTCCTTGAAATACAGTGTCCAGTCATTAAATGAAAAGGGCATTCTTCAGCTCTCTGGCTCTGTGATAGCTTTCTTCTTGACACTTGATTACTTTGGGGTCTGCAAAACTTAGTTTTTATTTCATTGTCATTTCATTAGTTATTCTCATTTCTGGATTCTCTTCATATTATTTCATAAATATGGATGCACAGAAGCCCCCTTTTTAGCACATTAAATACAACATTTTATGTAAGTCCATTCTAGACTTTTTTGAAGACTATGATTGTAAGCTTTGGGTGTAATAATACAAAAGCTAACCTAGATGATGTCCCTATTCATATGAAACAGATTTTCAAGTGCATGTTCAATTTTGCAGTGAACACTTTCTCATATGATAATTTTCTATTTATGTTTTGATGAATTCCAGCATTTTTATGGTGATAGTTTAAGAACTATCTAATTAAAAAGAGTATGGAATAAAGGGTGTAGGAGATAGAAGGGCATGGAATTCAGCACCTGTGACAAATGTCATGCCACTTTTTGTGATGTTTCTGGTTCTGCTTTTAACCTCAGAATTTCAAGGAAGATACCTCTCAAATAAAGAATATGAAACCAAAATATTTAAAACCCTCTGTACTAAATTATAGGCTCTTCGAAAGAATTTTTATTCTTGATTATACTCCTTCATATTGTTTAGTCAGTTAACATTATAGTCAGTTAACATACATAATTTAGTTGAAGCCAACTTTGAAAACTGAGAATTCCTTACAAATGGGCAGGTACCTTAGTGCTTCTGAATCAAAAAGTGTGAAACTCCCTCTCTGGTGTCACTGCCCTTAGGTTCATGATGTTCAATCTTTTTTATCATCAATATATTGGTCTCTTTCCATTCTCCATCTGAATCTCAGCTTCAGTGATCCATTCCTCTATGGTTATAATGAGTGCTTCTCAAAGTTGGGTCTCTGAGTCACTTGTGGCAGAGCCATCTAAAATATAAATGAACATTTCCAGGTCCCACTAAAGACTTAATGAGTTATTTCTGTGTGGTAGGATTTTGGAAGTGCATGCTTAAGAAGAACACCAGGATGCCTGGCATGGTGGTACACTCCTGTAATCCCAGTAATTGGGGAGGCTGAGGCAGGAGGATCTCGAATTCAAAGCCAGCTTCAGCAAAAGCAAGGCACTAAGCAACTCAGTGAGACCCCATCTCTAAATAAAATTCAAAAGAGGGCTGGAGATGTTACTCAGTGGTTGAGGACCCCTGAGTTCAATCCCTGGTAATCCCCACCCCCCAAAAAAAGAACACCGGTGATTCTTAGGCATTGCAACATTTATAAATCCCAGGAATTTAACTTAAATTCTAAAAATTCTTGTTCATATCAAACTTCTGGTATCTGTGTCTATTTCAAGTTTCAGAAGTATCCAAGTACATTATCTTACTAAGACATTGCAATCAACATTAACATTATACCAAATAAAATTCATTATATGATCCTCTTTCAGGAAATGAGTCACAAATCAAATTGGTAAAATCTAAGTCCATATACAAAAGTATTGAAATAGAATGTCCAATTTATAGTGTTTAAATGACCCAAATATCAAATTACTTCAACAATGCATTTGATTTTCTCTTATTGTCCAATCAATGCAATGACATTAAACTGCTTTAGAAAATCATAGTTTTTCAAACAGAGCAATTTATCTACAGGACTCTACTCTTTAATAGCATACTTGAAGGTTTTAATGAGACATCTTTGAGCTCTGTTTCCTCTTTTTAAAGTCTCAGCCTCCTACCACATATGGAAACACAGAAAATTTGACCTGTGCCACTAAATAGACTTCACGAAGATGAAATAAGATTTAGAAACTTCCTCTATGTTTTTACATCAAAGTAATCTGAGTTTAAACATGACACAAATTGTTAGGTATTTTTATAATATTATAACTCACGGACAATTTTTCTAGGATGTGTCCAACATTATTAATTTAACATTTTATTTTTCATACATTATATAACAATGGAATATCTTTATACTGCATAAATGTCATGTTGCAAAATAGTAGCACACTGTGTTTAGTAACTTCAAGACAGTATTATTAAACGACACTTGATTTGTGAAGCAGTAACACAATAAGATGGAGAACCATTCCATTTTGCAATTTTCACAATTGAAAAATAGTCTGCTAAACTGACTGGAAAAGAGATGGGAAATTACCAAAACCTTCAAATGAATCTTGGTGGGATCTTCCTTCTTGACGCAGGCACAGATTCTGATATCTACTCTTTGCTTAAAGTTTCACTTAAAATAACAGTACTTCCGAGGGTTGATAAGTACCTTGAAATAAAGAAAAGATGCTTCTGCATTTCACTTAAAAACTGACACTACCATTAACTAAATCTTTTCAGCATTTGGAGAGCAAGAGGCAAAGAAAACTACAGTTAGTTTGTGTGTTTGTGGGAAGAAGACCAAATTAAACCCATTTTCTTCACAGTTTAAATGTGGTCCTAGCATCAATATCCACTGGGAATTTATTAGAAATGCAAATTTAGGTTCTGCCCCAGTCCTGTTGGGTGACAAACTCATGGGTAGGCGACCCGAGGTCTGTTTACCAAGCCTTCCAGGTATTCTGGTGCCAGCTCAAGGTTGGAAAACACTGGCATAGAGATTAGGGGACCAAAAGCATTAGACTCTAGGACAGAGAAGTGGAAGGTGCTTTAAAGGACTGCACATATAAGCAATTTAATTTCTTTAAGCTCTCAAAATTTCTACCTCATTCAAGCTTGTGCTTCTAAGGTTATTAATGTAGAAGCAACATACTTAAACTCCTAATAGCCAGAGAAAACCTCTAAAGATTGATTTTAGAAATATAAAGCACAATAAGTAAGAAATTAAATGTGTAATAAAAAAGGAATACAATAGCAGATATCACTTACTGAATTCCTACTCTATGCCAGCCAATAGACAAGGCATTTCATACACTTTTACCTTTTAGTTTTATCTGCACAACCATCTCATTTCACAAATAAAGAAAGTGAAAATAAAAGTTAAGTATAGTAGGCAGAATGGTGGCTCCCTGAAAATGTCTACATACTAATCCTGGAAACCTGGGAAGTTTGTTACCTGGCAGAGGGGAATTAAAGGTGCTCATTAGCTGACTCTATACAGGATGATAGCCTGACTGCCATGTGGGTGCAAAGTAATAATAAGAGCTTCTAAAAGTAGAAGAGGGAGATGAGAGAATACTACAGAATAGGGTAAGGAGATGCAATGGGAGAAGGGTTCTGTTCACTGGTCTGAAGATGAAAAGGGCCAGCATATATGGAAGGGGAACAGGCAGACTCTTGTAGCTGTGAAAGGCAAGGAAGCAGATCCTCTCCTGAAGTCTGTAAATAAGTACACTCCTACCAAAACTTCAATTTTAGACCAATGAGACCTACATCAGACCTATGACCTCTGGGGCTGCAAGATCATAAATCTGGTCATTTTAAACCATTAAATTTGTTGTGATCTTTCATGGCAGCAATTAGAAAGCTAACACAATACATAATAGTATCCAAGGTCACAATGCCACCAAGGTGCGGAACTATAATTTGAACTCGAATTCAAAATTCTTGCTTCTTCCCTGGGGCCATGTTGTCTTCCAATCAATAACCACAGACATTCAATATTCAGTAGCTCTTACAGAAAACTATTATTTTTCAGGCTGCTCAGATCACCAATAGCAATCTCACCAGGAGAACCATACCCTTTCCCAACTGGGATCACCTACCAGCATAGCAGTCCTGCAGATGTACTGTTTGGTTGGCATATTGTCTTAAAAGAATATAATCTCTATGTTTCTGGGCTTGCCATTTTCTGTTTTTTGCAGTTAGTTCAGTTCACACATTTATGAGTATTTGCTTTTAACCATTATTGTTGCAAATAAATGGTGAATTTGTTTCGTAACTTTTACCTCCTATGACCACTTGGGGGAAATCTATGGTTTTAGAAGTTTTATGCCAATGAATATATCATGAAAGAAAAATGTATACATACCACTGTTAGAATGAAAAAGATAAATTGGCAATCTTTGCAGATGCTATCACTACCTACCCTTAAAATATTTTTATAAAAACTATTTAAATTAAAAGTATTGTTTAGTCAGGTATAATAAGAGATTACTATATATTCGAGTGACTTTCAAAAAGCAATAAAATATTTTTTAAAAAATTAAAAAGCAATAGAGGATACACAAAGAAAAGTTATTTTGTCACAGAAAAAAAAGTATTATAAACACTTATAAAAATGTTTTAGATAATTCTATTATTGACTGCATGATTGTAATCTACATTTATCATGGAAATTACGTCACATATTCCAAAACTAAATTTTGCATTTATTTTGAAAAAACAACCAAATACATTTTTTAAAAAGACTGAAAGCACTGGCTTATATAAACACCATTATTTGTTGTTCTTTTTCTAGGGCCTCACACATGCTTGGCAAGTACTCTACCACTAAACTACTTCCTCAGGCCTTTTATATTTTGTTTTAAGATAGGGTCAACCTTCCCAGCCTGGCATTAAGCTTGTGATCTCCTCCTATCTTAGCCTCCCAGGTAGCTGGGATTATAGACCCACAACTGCACCTATTTCAGAATACTTTTTTAAACATATGAATAACAAACCAATTGAAATTCTAATTGTAATTTTATTAAAACTACAATCATTAGCATGTAAATTAGTAAGAAATTAACACCTCTCTCTCTCTCTCTTTGGAAGCATTGAGTTTTCTTCAAAGATTATTTTACATTTGTCTTCCCTGGGCTCCAGATACAAAAAAAAAAAAAAAAAAAATCTCTTTCATAACTAACTGGATTTATATGTGTTATTTTATCGATCTGTTCTGAACTTTCACCTTTTCCAAAAAACTGCATGCAATATCAATTAAGGACAGAGTGCAAAAGCCCTGTGAATTCTTTCTTTGCTAATCTCAAGCAATAGGTAATCCTTTTCTGGGTTACCTACTACACTAATAGGCATCCATGATAGCACTTGAATTCTGATGTGGTTATTTGTTGACTCATTTGCATCCCTTATAAGGCATGAAGATATGTACTCTATGGTAACAGCTGTGGTTAATTTACATCTGTATTCAAACACCTGACAGAATGCCTATCTTGTAAAAATTTTGAGGTTAACACCCAACTGATATTTACTATCTTTGTGACCTTGGATTAGAAAATTTCCCCAAGCCATTTAGTGTCTCTCTGTACAAATGGACACTGTAACGTTTTATTTCATCCAACCGATAGGAAAAGCAAAATATATAACGCAAGTAAAGATACCAGTAGAGAGTAAGTGGTAATACCTGTGATTTTCAGTCTGCTCTGTATTGCTAAAACAAAATACCTGAGACTGGGAACAGAAGTTTATTGATCTTATTTCTGGGGTTTAGAAAGTCTAAAATCAAGGTACAGGCCAGTTTGGTTGTCTGGTGAGGACTAATCTGTGCTTCCAAAATGGCGTCATCCTCAGAAGGAAGGAAGTGTCTTTTTATGGCAGAAAGTGGAAGGGCAAGGTGCCTTTTATGTTAGGACCCTCACCTCAAAGGTGAGAGAGCTCTCTCTCTTTTACTTAATCACCTAATATTACCACATCAGCTAAACTTGAATTCTGGATGGGAAACATTCAAAGCAGAGCAGTAATGATCTTGTATCACAAACCTTTACTAACCCATTGATCATTTGATTCTGATTTCTGAAACCTTAACAGAAATACCAAGCATCATTTACTAACCTATTTTGTGACTGACGTAAAGTGCATAATGGTACAAAACACGAAACTCAGACCTTTTCCAAAGCAATACCAGGTCAAAATACTTTTCCCAGGAATTATGCAAGTTATGTTATATAACTATAACTATAATTATATAAGTTGTAATTAAATAACAATATATAATGAAGCTATCTGAAAAAGGAGGTAATCACACTAACTAAAGCAGAATTCATTCCAACCATCTTTTTGTGCCTGCCTAGTACAGATAACTCAAGTGCAAAAAGCATGAGGCAGACATATATCAGTTCTCCACCCACCCCTCAGATCTGAGGGACTGAAGCAGACAATAACACATCTTACAGAATCTGAGGCAGCTTTCCTGAGATCCCATTCAGATGGAAATTTTGTGCTTCTAGCTGGGAATAATATTTTTCAGACAGTCTTTCCTAAGACAGTTTAGTTCTCTCCTCCCCACTTCTCTTGGTATGGTCTGTAATGAAATCTACCTTCCTTCCTTTTTTTTTTAATCCATTGCACCCTGAAGACAAACTGTTGTGTGACAATCATTTCTATTTTGCCACCTGAATTACCACACTGGTCTTCTTTGACATTCTCCTGTATTTCAGACTCTACCTTCTTGTTTCTGTCTATATTAAGTGAATTCTGCAAATGTCTGCAAAAGACATACTGTACACTTAGTTTTATTAAGTTAATTTATCATGTTCAATTTTAGGGCAAAAGACAGAGCAAACTGCATTTCATCTCTTTCATTTTGGTAGACAGAGTGTATATTTGAAATTAACCTGAAATCTATCTCCCATAGCCAACAACATTTTAAGAGTTAGCACACATTACTTTAGCTAAGAACCCAGTTTTTGCTTATCCACTATGATGGCTTAAGACATGGTAAGTACAGAGCTTATACTCTATGTGTATGTTTTATACCAAATTCAATTATATTTTCTTAATTTAATAAGTAAACATTTTATGATATTTAATCACAAATGCAGAAATAACTACAATTTTGTAAATATGAGTAAATGGCAGAGGGCTAGGCAGTTCAACACAAAACAAAACAAAAAAAAAAACAAAAAAACATAGACTATAGGAAGCAAAGCCAGAATCATTAAATATATATGTGTGTGGGACTGGAGTACAGATAAGAGATAGAGCACTTGCTTCACATAAATAAGGTCCTGAGTTCCATCACTAATACCATAAAATAATTAAAATTATGTAGAATTATAGTATGGAGCAGACAACATGTGATGTATTACAGAGGTACATAGCTGCATATGTGATTTCATTATACTGTATAGAAATCCTTCAATTAGTTAGCTGTAAGATTAATTTGCATTTGAGACGCAGTCAATGCAACAAACTCTGTACATAATCATATGTTACGGTTTAGATATTAGGTGTCTCCCAAAAGCTCATGCTTTTGCAAAAGGCTTAGAGGGGAAATGACTGGGTTACTAGAACCTTAACCCAATCAGTGGATTCGTCTCCTAATGGGATTAACTGAGTGGAAAGTGAAGGTAGGATCAGTGTGGCTAGAGGAGGTGGGTCATGGCGGGGCATGCCTTTCTGGTGTATATTTTGTATCTGGTACAGGAAGTCTCTCTCTCTCTTCTGATCATCATCATGTGAACAGCTTCCCACTGCCATGTTCTTCCACCATTAAGTTCTGCCTCACCTAGAGCCCCAAGGAATGAAGCCAGCTGTCCATGGACTGAGACCTCTGAAACTGTGAGCCTCCAAATAAACTTTTCCTCCCCTAAAATTGTTCTTGTCAGGTCTTTTAGTCACAGCAGCATAAAAGCTGACTGAAGTACCATATTATTTTTGAACAATTTTTCTTCAAATTTAAAATAAATTTTAAAAACTTAATATACCAGGATGTATTTACTATTTAAAAAGAAAAAAGAAACTTTACTAACCTAAGAATAATGAGATAGTTCATAAAGATGAAATGTAAAATATCCTTAATGTGACTAGTCATCGTTTGTACAAAACCATTAGGAAGTATCTGCAAAGGCACCTAAGTCCCAGCATAAACAAGTACAGATAGAAGCTTTTATAAAGGAAGGATAGACTAGAAGAGGGGAATTTTTTTTTAATTAAAACATTCTATATATTGAAAGTACAAACATAATGTGCATAACTTTCTAAGATTCAATACTCTGAGATAAAGTTTGCTGTTTAGATTAGGCTGCTTTAAGATTCATTCAAACCACAACCTTAGCAGGGCTCTGCCATATGGGCCCATAATTCCAGTGACACAGGAGTTTGAGGCAGTAGGATGACGAGTTTGAGGCCAGCTTCAGCAACTTAGGGCGACCTTAAGCAGTTTAAAGAAACCCTGTCTCAAAAAAGAAAAAGAGCTGAGGATGTAGCTCAGTGGTAGAGAACTCCTGGGTTTAATTCCAAACAAAACAAAACAAAACAAAAAACCCTTTGAGCTCCCTCCTCCAAAAATGGATTAATTACCTTAAGATGGAGGAAGATAAGCTTAAATAGAGGAGAAGTTCAGGCAGGCCCACTTCAAGGCATAGCTCAATCGTTAGCCTTTTAGTGTCTGCGTCCCTGGGGAGATTTTCAGGAAGCAGTCTCAGGTTCCATGCTACACACAGGTGAAATCAGAATCTCTGGGAGTGATGGCTAGGAACATGATTTTAACAAACTTTCCTGGGAATTCTATGTAAAGAACAGAAGCACTGCTCTACCATAGAGGCAGGCAAACTTTTCCCTAAAGGACCTGACAGAAACTCTTCAGGGCATTTCCAGTCATATGTTCTCTGTCACAAGCACCCAGACCTCTATCACTGTAGCACAGCACCACAGACAATAGGTAAAGGAATGAGCACACCCACGTGCCAATAAAGCTTTATTTATGTACACTGAAATTTGATGTACAAAAACAGGCCACAGGTCAAATTTGGCCTGCTAGTTATAATTTACCAACTTTCTACTACAGGATATGGGAAAGACCTTAAGGCAAGAACAGTATAGATTATAAGTATCTCCCTAGGTAAGTATAAAGAAAATATATTTTAAAACTGGTCAATCAAAAAAAAAAAAGTAGTTCTTTTACATAGTAGTTGAAAGGAAAGACTCTTTAGTAGAGGCAATGATATACCTACACCTGGCCAGAAGAGATGTGATTTAAGTAGGGAAACTGAGCTTAGAATAGAAGAAAATAAGTAGATTCCAAGTTCAAATTTGATCATAGTAGCTACTTTTTGGTTCTTGTTTCTCATTATCATTCATGGTTAGGAGAGCTAAACCCTAACCTAATGATAGCAAAACCAGCTGGGTAATCTTAGTCAAGTTAGTTTCTACGTCTACAAATTAAGGTGATTATTTTAAATAAATCATAATTCTCCGATATCAATTCATTTATTTTTTTTAATTCTGAAAACAAAGCATATGTAGTACTAATATAGCTTTAACTTCAGGATCCTATTAAGTCACACTGCAATCCTATACATAGCCAAGAGGCTACACTGTAGCAATTATTTGTACTTCAATGTTATAAACATTAAGAAAAAATAAAAGTTCAAATTTATATCCTCGCAGAGTGTGTGCTGAAGAACATGAAAATTATTACCACCACCAGAATCAACTTGCTATCAGGCCTATTCTCTTCTCAGAGACTTTCAGTGAGTCTCCATGCTCTTAGACTAC
The DNA here is from genome assembly GCA_020662805.1 of Glaucomys volans. NCBI lineage: Eukaryota > Metazoa > Chordata > Mammalia > Rodentia > Sciuridae > Glaucomys > Glaucomys volans. The sequence continues at coordinate 549,086 of JAJEJO010001948.1, forward strand.
AGAAAAGTCCTTCAGGGACACTGCATGTTTCTAAGTGACCTGACCCAGATCTTTCCCTGACCTCACCTCCTCTCCTCTTCCCTGCACACCCATGAGCCACAGAGGCTGCTTTCTACCCCTGGACAGGCATTTTCTACCACAGGGTCCTTGCCCAGGCTCTTTTCCTCCATGAAATTTTCTTTCAGTAGATACTCCCGTGCTTTATATCTCATTTTCATTGCTCAAGAATCATCTCAGTGAATCCCACCCAGGTTCTGCAGTGTAAGTTATGACCCATCCTTGCCTCTCACCTTTCATCATATACACCCCCCTGCTCTACTTTCTTTGCCATAGCAGTTACTACCATCTAGCCTTACTTACAGTATTAGCTGTGTACTGTTTTGTCCACGTTCCCCACGCCAACAAATTCACATAATAAAAAAGCACTTATTCACTGGTACGTTGTACGTTACCAGCATAATGCCTGCCACTAAGACCTCTGTACATATTTGTGGAAGAAATAAATGAATGTTTGCCTTAACAGAAGGTAAATATAACAATTTTTAAAAATAAAAGGTAATTACCCAATTGTAAAAAACAAAATTTGGCATTACTCTAAATACAATTCTATTTTGCCCAAAATAAGGATTTTGCCCAAATTATCTATTTTAGATCTTAAAATCAGAAATTTTCTTTTCAGTTTGGTCAAATGCCCTGATGTTTGGTGCTAGGTACAAAAACCAACATAATGTTTTTCATCACTATCTAAATGTTTTAAAGTTAACAGGTCAGTATCCACATATCAAAAAGAACATTCAGCCTTTTATTTCATTTAGCATGATAGTCTGCAGTTCCATACATTTGCCAGCAAACGCCACCATTTTATTGTTCTTTAAGGTTGAATAATATTCGACTGTGTGTAGACACCATTTTTTCCTTATCCCTTCATTTGTTGAAGGGCACCTAGGTTGATTCCATAACTTAGCTATTGTGAATTGAGGTGCTATAAAAATTGATAAGGCCACACTAAAACATGATAAGGGGGAAGGGGAGGGCAATAGAAGTTCATGATATTAGACAAAAGGGAAGGGAGGGGCCAGGAATAGGAAAGACAGTAGAATAAATAAATAACCAGCATAATTCCACATCATGTCCAACCACAAGAATGGGAACCTAATTAGGATAAGTTATATTCCATGTATGTATATTATGTGAAAATATATTCTACTGTCATATATATGGAAAAAGAATAAATAAAAAAATAAAGTTAACAGGTAAGCTCAGAGCTGTGGCACATGCCTGTAATCCCAGCAACTGGATAGGCTGAGGCAGGAGGATCTTAAGTTTGAAGCCATCCTTAGCAAATTAGTGAGGCCTTAAGCAACTAAATGAGACCCTATCTCAAAATAAAAATAAAGGGGTCGGGGGCTGGAGATACAGTTCAGTGGTAAAGCATCCCTGGGTTCAATCCATAGTACCAAAAAAAAAAAAAAAATTGATAAGGGCAAGTAAAACTATCTATTACAGTAGAGTATTGGTAAATTTTGCAATTAATTTTTACATGCTTTAAACATAAGACAGCACATCAGAAATTCAGAAATATGTTAAACATAAAAAATTCATTATGCTAAAGGGCAATGATAACAAAAACAGCATGGTTTGACACCAAAACAGGCAAGAAGACCAATGGAATGGAATAGAAGACACAGAGACAAATCCACATAAATACAGTTACCTCATACAAGACAAAAGCACCAAAAACACAAACCAGAAAAAAAGATTGCCTCTTCAACAAATGTTGATGAGAGACCCGGAAATCTATATGTAATACAATGAAAGTTAACCCCCATCTCTCACTCTACACAAAAATCAAGTCTAAGTGAATCAAAGACCTAGGGATTAGACCAGAAACCCCACTTACTAGGAGAAAAGGGAGGCCCAGCACTTGGTCATGTTAGCACAGGGACTAACTTCCTGAACAAGACTACTAAGCACAAGAAAAAAATTCAAAAATCATTAAATGGGATGGCATCAAACTAAAAAGTTTATTCACAGTAAAAGAAACAATCAAGAGCACATGAAGAGAGAACCTACAGAATGGGAGAAAATCTTTGCTACCTTTGCATCTCAGATAGAGCAATAATCTCCAGGATATCCAAAGAGCTCAAAAAGGTTAACACCCCCAAAAAAAAAAAAAAGAATAAATGGGCAAAGTAACAGAACAAACCCTTCTCAAAAGAAGAGATATGAATAGTCAACAAAGATATGAAAAAATGCTCAACGTCTCAGGCAATTAGAGAAACACAAATTAAAACTACCCTGAGATTCCATTTCCAGTCAGAAAGGCAATTATCAAGAACACAAGTAACAATAAATGTTGGTTAGAATGTGGGGAAAAGGAGGGAATGCTCATACATTGCTGTTGGGACGTCAAATAGTACAACCACTCTGGAAAGCAGCATGGTGATTTGTCTAAAAACTAGGAATGGTACCACCATTTGACCTAGGTATCCCACGCCTTGGCATATATCCAGAAGATTTAAAATCAGCATACTACAGTGACACAGCCATAATCAATGTTTATAGCAGCTTATTTCACAATAGCTAAGCTAGGGAACCAACGTAGATGCCCATCAACAGATGAATGGATAAAGAAATTGTAGTATATATACACATGGAAAGTTACTTAGCCATAAAGAAGAATGACTTCATGATATTTGCCAGTAAATGGATAGATCTGGAGAATGCCATGCTAAATGAAATAAGCCAATCCCAATAAACCAAAGTTCAAATGTTTTCATTGATATGTGGAAGGTAAACTATAATAAAGGTGGGGAAGGAAAGAAAAATATTTCAGTAAATTAGTCACTCTTTTTAAATTCTATTTAGTCCTGACTCTGCTACTTACTAGTTTTATGACCCCATGCCAATTGCAGAAGTTTTCTGAGACTTTATTTTCTATAAGTGGAGAGGATAGGATTCAAGTGATATGTATGTTAGAGGATTAAATGACATCAGCTATATAAGCATGCTTAGCAAAGCCTCTGACTCAAAGTAAGCACTTGAAAGATGGTAGCATTTTGGTACTATTATTCTTTTTTAAAATTTTATTTTATTGGTTCTTCTTACTTACACTTGAGCAGAATCCATTCTGATAAAATCATACAAGCATAGAAAATATCTTGTAATTAGGACCCCATTCTTGTGGGTGAGCACATTGGTGGGGTTAAATTAGGTAATTTCATATGTATATATTTGAAAATTATGTTAGATTTTTTTCTATTGGTTTTCCTATTCCATTCCCCCCTTTCTTTTTCATTCCCCGTTTGCCTAATTTACTGAAGCCTAATGACTTCATGCCATGTAGTATAACAAGTGCATGAGAAGAGTTCAATGCGGTATCAAAGAAATCATTGAGGGCTGGGGTTGTGGCTCAGTGGTGGAGTGCTTGCCAAGCAGGTGTAAAGCAGTGGGTTCGATTCTGAGCACCACATAAAAATAAATGAATAAAAACTAAAGGTCTATCAACATCTTAAAAAATGTTAAAAAGAAAAGAAAAAGAAAAAAAGAATTGAAGCCAGGATGCTGGTCAGGACCTGGACCAGGGGCCAGGAGTCAACCCTGGTTAGACTTCAGGGTACATCTGCTGTCATTCATTTTGAATTTTCTGGATTTTTTTGTTGTTTGTTGTGGGATGTTTTTGTTTGTTAAAGTAGTCATTACCTCAATCCCAAAGTGGTACTTTTCAAAATTTAATTTTCAAAATTTAATGTGTATATGTATTACATAAGATCTCATTAAAATGGAGACTATTCAGTTTAAAAAAAAAAGCATTGATTTCTGGCATGTGGTATCTTCATTTTAAATAATATTAATTACAGTATAAATGCAAAATATTTTATTGGGGGAAAATGACACTCATAAATATTAAAAGAATATGTTTATTTAATCCATCTGCACATATATACTTTCATGGTTCACTTCAGAGTTTATCAGTCATCCTTGTGAACATATCACTTGATAAGGAGACTGCCTGTTTCTACTGCTGGAGGATTATATTACTTCATTTTTCCTTTTAAGATAAGGATATTACCATAATGACTTATGTTCTAGACCTCTCTAAGCTAAAATGAAATGATTTACATTTATTGTCTTGTCTCCTACAGGTAGATTATTTTATAGTACATTCAAAAATTGATACAATAAGAATAGCAGATAAGACAGATAACTTCATTCTAAGTTCTTACTAGTAAATTACAAATAAAAATATAGCAAATCAAACAAACTAAAACAGCTCTTCTTTTTCTTAAGAAGTCAGAAAAAAATAGAATATCCTCTGCCTCAGAACTATTTACCTTTCCTTTGCTCTAATTCTCTATTCAAATCAAAACCAATGTCTTCCATGCAAATGTCAATAAATTCTTCTAATTTAATTTCATTGCAATTTCTGTAGGATTTGGTACTCTTCCTTAGCCTCTTGGAAATACTCTCTTCCTTAAAATTCCTGTCACTCAATTTCATAGTTTTCTCCTAACTCTGCATCTTTACTAACTTTGTGCATTTCCCTTCTCTGGCCCCACAGCAAACAGACTACTGGACACTTCTACAGATTTTCCAAGTGTTGGTGGTCATGACACCTTCTCCTTACACTATTTATTCTCCCTACGCAATACAAACTCCCTAGGTCTTGTATCAGTATCATCATGCCAATGACTCCAGAATCTTTTGCCTAGTTAGATCTTTCTACTGACCTTTATTATATTCGAACTATGAGTCAATTCCACATGACTGGCCAATAATCACTCAAATCAGCATCTTCCACCCCCTCAACTCCCAACAACACTCTCTCTCTCTCTCTCTCTCTCTCTCTCTCTCTCTCTCTCTCTCTTTTCCTTCTTCCAATTAACCTGTATCCCAATAAATGTTATGGGCTACTATACTTGTACATCTTGTAAACTGGAAATCACCTCTGCTTCCTTTCCCTAACCCCACATGCCAGTAACTCTCATGCCTATCAATTCTAGATCTGCACTATTTCTGAAATCAACAAATTTCATACAGCCTACATTGCCAGTGAACTACTTCAGCCTCTCCATTCCTGTCTCAGACCTTAGGGGCCTCCTAAGTCAGCAAACTCACTCAAGTACTGCGTACTGGCTACTCATTTCCAACCAGATCTTCCAAAGTCAGCCTTCCTATTTTTGACCACAGAACTCCACCCCTAGAATCACTGGGACTTTTCCCTGTTACTAGCATTGCTTGAAGGAGCTGAGATCTCAGTCAGTCAACAAGAAGATGTCCTCAGGAAGCGTAGGACTATGTGTGTGAAGATGTCCCTGGGGCTGAAGAACAGACAGAGTGTAAATACTTGGTGGTCCCATCTAGTACTATATCGACCCTATTCTATTTTTCATCGATTTTCTTCCATGCCACTGCCTGAGTTATTCTTGTAATGAAATGATTTAATAGGGTTTGATACCATTCCATGAGAATACATAGTACTCCTTTACAAATCATGTATTCTCTAAATAGATGTGACTCTTTACGACCTCAAGATACCTCTGCAACAATTGATTATCTTAAGTCAGAAGACTTAAGTTAAAACTGAGGCACAAAGATTCATTACTTAATTTTTTATTCCGTTGAAACAAATTGTTCAAGCAATTGTTTTCTAAAATGAAAAATTTGTCGTTAAAACATTTGGACAATTTTTACATCGAATCTAAAGAGTGTAAGATTTCCACAATGACTGCAGTACCAAGTGTTGATTATCTATCTCTATCACAACACTTCATTTAATAGTTATCTGAGGTCTAGAGACCTGCTGAAACAGCACAGTTGTCAAGCAACAATAAATGTTGGCCAGGTTGTGGTGGAAAAGGTATAATCATACACTGTTGGTGGAGCTGCAAACTGGTACAACCATTATGGAAAGCAGTATGGAGATTTATCAGAAAACTTGGAATGTAACCACCGTTTGACTCAGTTATCCCACTCCTCGATTTATACCCAAAGGATTTAAAATCAGCATGCTACAGTGATGCAGCCACATCAATGTTTATAGCAGCTCGACTCACAGTAGTTAAAATATGGAACCAACCTATTCCATATTCATGATGAAATATTACTCAGCTTTAAAGAAGAATAAAATTATGGCATTTGCTGGTAAATGGATGGAATTAGAGAATATTATGAGAAGCAAAATAAGCCAAACCCAAAAAACCAAAGGCCAAATGTTTTCTCTGATATGCAGATGCTAATTCACAATAAGGGGTGGCAGGGGATAGGGAAGAAGAGAGTTACTTTAGGTAGACGGGAGTGAAAGGAGGGGAAGAGGTATGGGAGTAGCAAGGATAGTAGAGTGAAACAGATATTATTACCTCATAGACATATATGACTGCATGACCCATGTGATCCTACAGTATGTATAATCAGAAAAATGAGAGATTACATTCCATTTACGTATGGTCTATTAAAATGTATAAATGTATTCTACTGTCAAGTACAATAGAACAAATAAAAAAATAAAAATAATAATTTTTTTTAAAAAAAGACAAAAGCTTCATTCTAGTCAGAATGAAACACAGTCATGGAAGATCCTACCACAGCCCATGACCTGTGCAGCTGTGGAGCATTAAATTATTCTGCAGTGTGTTCATATCTGTGACTTACTAGAAAACACCAGGAGAGCAGTCCCGGTGTCTTCCACTCTTGCCTGGTAAACTGTGAGCACTGGAAGAGTTTTTCCACACATCTGCCCAGGGAAGCCCAAGCAGAGTGCTGAGAGTGAACACAACTTCTACAGTTAATGCTACTGCTAAACAATGAACTAATGTTACTACTGTTTCAAATCAGGAAGGCAAAACTTTACTGATATATTTTAAATTATTTAGCTACACATACCTAATTCATCACATCATATAAAATAAAAGTACCAACAAATGTAAATGACCAAAACTTACAAAATAACCCTTTGGTTCAACTTTAAGGATAAAAGGTTATTTGATTGTTAAATACATAAAACATCTAAGTTATCCTAAGCATAGTTCACAGGAAGGAAATCCTGGCTCTTTCTGACACTTTCTTTGTATGACGTGCAATGGATCATGTGGTTCCGTGAGTCCCTACACTCAGGGATTAGATAAAGTGATCACTGAAGCCCATCCCATTCAAACTCACGTGACTCTACCAATGCTAGGTTTAAAAGCCATTTTCACCTCTATTAAGAACCATGGCTCAAAGAAATGCATCTCAAGGTTGGCTTGTTTGAGAGAACTGAGAGGAATGCTAAGTGCCAAAGAATACATTTTAACAATCAGTATGTGCTCCCTAGTCCTACTAGGAGGATATTAACAGAATGATAACCTAGGGGTGGGAAAAGACCAAGCACGTATTTAATAAAGAAAACGTCTGAACAAGTCTAACTCACTACAACGGTTTAAAAGATGGGTTGGACACTACTATTCAAAAAGGTATAGGAAATGGCGATTCTCCCATTCATCTACTTTGTCACTTTTTTTTTTCTTAAAAGTAAAGGTTAATTGGGGGCCAGTTATAAGGGTTAAGGGGAGAACTAATAAAGAGGCAAGCACACAGGATGGCGAAGAGCAAGAAGTGGCTTCCATGGGAAAGCCAGTTCAGTTTATTATCTATCTATTCCAGGGTCATATCAAGTTACCTAGGTTACACAGTACAGTTAGCTTTGCGCATGTGCATATCACATAACTTGCTTGCCTCTCAGGGTTCACTAGTACCCAAGGTTATTATAACAAGATAATGTCTCCAGGCCTCAAGGACAGAGGAGCTGCAGAGCATCTCTAAGAATTCAAACAGAGCGCCTTTTGTCCTGAGGAGTGTGCTTAACTCAAAGGACTTTCGCTCCTCTGTACATTGACTGACCTGAAATCCCTACACTTAAATATAATTGTTTTTCGAGGAAAAAAAAATCTTGTTTTTCTACTGCTTTTTTCAAGAATTTTCTTCTTGATTTCTACAAAAGAGACTTACACAGTAAATGTGAAGAAGACACGAAATATTGATGTGCTTCTTTGTGGACCTTTGAAGAACTCTTTTCAGAGCTGTCGCTTCACTGACACATCAGAACATTTCAGTGTAGATCAGTTAATGCTTGAAATAAAGTTATAAAATGGAAGGATTTGAGCCAGATTTTTCTTTTAATTTTTTTCTACTTTACATGAATCACCAAACAATACTGGATTCATCTTCCATATCATTAGCTTAGAGGATTTCAAGTTATCTTTTTTTCCCCAAAGAGGTCATAAAAATAACAGGCTGGAATAGTCAGTCTAGGCATTTCCACTATGACATGCTCTATTTACAGAAAATGGAAAAGGAGGAAAAAAATCTTCAGAAAAGTAAAAATATTATTTCTATAGGGGTAATTTACTTTTCTCTGGCTTAGAAAGTCAAAGACACAGAAAGAAAAGAAGAAATCAATAAAACAAAAATAGAAATTAACCATTTATAGTTTACATTAAGAAATACAAATAATTCAGGAAGAAGGCATTTGATATACATTGAAAATTGGATTGTTTTTTGAAAAATAGAATATCTGTCAGTTATCCTAAATAGAACTCAAATGTTTCATTTTCACATAAAGAAATCAAGAGCACCTTTCAAACTCTCAGCTCCTCAAATCAAACATTAAAAGAAATCGCCCAGGAGAACTCAAATACAATTTCATTGCATAAAATTAGTGTCCTTCTACTAATGAATCCAACAATGTTTATCTATTACATGCTAGGTATTATGATAGCTGCTACCGGGAATACAGGGGATTACAAGAATCAATACCTTTAGCTCAACAAAAGCATTCAGGGAAGTTACAACTCAGGGAATCATGTGCACCAAAAGAACCAAAGGATGGCTTTGACTTAGGTCTGTCTGGGAGTAGGAGAGTGGATACAAGCTAATGAACTAATATATTTAAATGGAAAGAATGAAACAGTTTAAGGAGAAATGAATTTAGGAAAATTATGTTATAATAGAAGATATGGTTACAAAGTAGTTTGGGCTAAACATAAGAACTAGAAAGAGTCGTAGGGACTAGATACATTAGCATGAGAACAACAAGAGTTACAAGCACTGTAATTTGAGAGAATCCAAGTCCTGTTGTAGAAAGATGAATACTAATGTGCATCAGCAGCACATGATCTGGGTGAGAAAACAGGTGCAGGAAGTCTGCGTGAAATACAACAGAGGCCTAAGGTTCAGGGCACATGGTATCAAATAGGGCAAGAGTAGGAAGGAAATCTCATTTCAAAAAAGATCTTCAAAAGAATCCAGAAACCAGTTAGATGTGGGGATGGGGTTGTGAAGGCACAAGAAAAGGAGTTCTTTTTAGATATAAGTTTTAGGTGATGTACATAACATAGAAATTTCAAGCATGCAGTTGGAAAGAGGACTCAGAGCTCAGAAGAACAAATACATGCACATGTCCACACACACAGGCTAAGTGCACCAATCCAGCATGAAGGAAGATTACATAAATTCACCTGTTCCCATCTGTAAAATTATTTCTAATGTCCTCAAATATATAATTTTGGAAGGCAAATCTTTTTTTCTTTTTTTTTTTAGAAGAAATGTAGAAAACAGTACCGTTAGAGTTAGGAAGGGCTACTTAATTAATGTCTCAGGTTTTTTTTAATCTGAAAATGAAAGATCAATGAAATCATCAATGTTAAAACATTTGCCAAGCACAGAGTTGCATACCTGTAATCCCAGCAACTAGGAAGGCTAAGGCAAGAAGATCGAAAGTTTGAGGTCCTAATAAGCAATTTAGTGAGGCTTAACCAGCTAGAAGCCCTTCAACAGATGAATGGATAAAGAAACTGTGGTGTATAGACACAATGGAATATTATCCAGCCATAAAGAAGAATAATATTATGCCATTTGCAGGTAAATGAATGGAATTGTAGAATATCATGCTAAGTAAACAAGCCAAGCCCAAAGGACCAAAGGCCGAATGTTTTCCCTGATAAGTGGGTGATATACATAATGGGGTAGGGGGTAAGAGAAGAATGGAGGAACTTTAGATTATGTAGAGGGAAATGAGAGGGAGGAGGGGGTGGGGATATGAAAGATGGTAGAATGAGACAGACATAATTACCCTATGTACATATATGATTATAGGAATGGTATGAATCTACATCATGTACAACCATAGAAAGGAAAAGTTGTATTCCATTTGTGTACAATGAATCAAAATACAGTCTGTAAAAATAAAAAAACAAACAAATAAATAAAAAGACAAAAGAAATTTTTTTAAAAAATATAAAAAAGGGCTGGGGATGTGGACCAGTGATAAAGCACTTCTGGCTTCGATCTCCAGTGCCAAAATAATAATAAAACATTTTGTCCAAGGAACTGTAAGTAAAAATAATAACAGTAATCCAAACTATGAGGAATACATGATTGTCAAATTTTCATTTCTACATTAGATTTCGAGGACCAACCAATTGAAAAGAAAGAGATAAACCAATAGAAAAATGAACAGAGACATAAGGGAACTCTTGAAAAAGTTGAAACACAAATAACAAATATGGAAGAATGTGTTCGACCTCAATGGTAGAGAAATTCAAACCACCAGGGAATTTGGACCACAATTTTATGCTTACTCAATGGGGAGAAAAGTCTGAAAATGTACAAATAGAACCAATGATGAGAATATGTGACAATAAAAATACACAGCAAAGACTGGAATCCTAATGGCTCAAAGCATTTTTGACCACGAACTTGGTGTCATCTTCTCACATAAATAATACATCACAAGACTTAGTGATGTGACTTAACAATAGTACACACTCCAGGAATACTCATACCACCTTCGATTTTTAATATAACTTTTAGAAAACCCAGAAACAAAACAATACCCAGAGGCAAAAAACTGGTTAGGAAATTTTAGCTTATTCAAAAATAGAACACTATACACTAAAGTAAAAAAGAATTAATTATAGCTACATGGAAAACATGTGAACATGGGGATCAAGGTGCAAATGAAAGCACAAAACCTGAAATAATTTATACAATATTTTTTAAATGTAAAAGATTAAAGTATTCAAAGTATATAAGAAAAAAAAAAAGGAAATTAACACAAAATTCAGAATACTGCTTTGCTTGGGCGAGAAGGGAGGTTTCAATGGAGAGGGACTCAGGAGGGATTCTGGTGAAATTATTTAAGCAGAGGTGTGTGTGAGTGTTTGCATGGGCTGAGCTGGGGGCCTTGCACATTGTAGGCAAGCCTTCTGCATCCTCAGCTGCTATTTAAGCAGGTATATGGATATATGTGCACATACATATGTTTTACAACTCTTTATCCTTTGTGCATAGTCATATATCTATAAAAATATTTCCTTAATAAATATTCCTGAAACAAAACTGACTATATACTTAGGAATGCTTACATTAAGAGGAATGAGAAAGAAGGAAAGATCGGAAGTGAAAAAGTGGTCAGAGAAGTTTGTTTTGTTTTTAAAGGATAATATGTCCACGGAAGGAACAGAGGGCCAGGTCAAGTTAACTGTCCCTGAAAGTCAAGGGAAATAAGGACGTGGTGAAGTTTAGAGACTCCTCATTATCTTGAGACAGTAATTTTCAGATCCATGAAAGGGGTAACAACCAAGTTACAAGGCATGAGAGAATGATTTGACAGAAATTAGAGGCAGAAGGTAAAAACCACCACCTGGGAAAGTCTGGCTGACAAGAAGACAGACAGAACAATGTACTTCTTTTTTTTTTCTTTTTTCAAGAATGAAACCTTTACATGTTTATAGAAAGACATTCAGGCATCATTGGGCACAGGGTCTGTCCTGAAGGAGGCCTGGAGAAAAGAAAGACAGACGCAAGAGAAGGATAATTTAGGGGATTATATGTCACTTTTAAATTAATAATACTATAATTTTGAGCATTAAAAACACGATAGAGATACTATTCCCTACTAGATGACTTACCACTGAATACTCAGAAAATAGGTCAATAGGTTATAAATTACAACCCTGCTGTAAAACTGCTTCTTGGTTCAAAGACTGAAACTTCCTCATTCCTTTTTAATATATCACAAAGGCTAATCCAGTTGAACACTTACTAGACTTCTTTTTTTTTTTTAAGGAGTCTTAGTTTTATGGCCGAGGCAATCCTCTTCCATGCTCCAATTTTCTCCTAGCTCTAGTACAAAGACAAGATTCTTTATAACAGGACCTTGTTCCCAAGGGTCAGAAATGATAGGTAATGATAAGGTCGAAATGGGGCCTACTAGACCACGGCTGGGGCAGAAAGGGGTGGGAAAGTCCAGAGCCCAGGTGGCTTCAGAAGTCTCTGGGGATCACCCACACAGTAGAAAAGTGTCCAGGATCAGATGCAGGAGCCCTACACAAGAGGTGATAGCCATGCTGGAATCTGGTGTGGCTACTTCATTAAAGAGCATAGTCCTCCTCTCACTGGAGTGACTGACTCTAAAATCTGTTACATAAGAAACTGTCATTAGCTTCCTGTTGGCCTAATTGAAAACTTTAATAATGCTCAGGAATTAAAGAATTTTTGCATGACCAGGTTGTAATAAACAGTCCAAGTGTCTTTCTAGGTTGCATTTTCCAATCAATTCTCTTGAAATTTAAAAAATTTCTTCAACTTCTCAGGTTAGTCAATAATTCCCATTATTACACAACATTTCTCATGCTCAGACTGGCACCATTTCATTCCCTTGAAGCAATGTGATCATAAATAATACACTAGGACTCTCCCTTATCCACTCTCTCGCTCTAGAAGTAGATTGAAAAAATAATTTAAAAAATGAAATCTTTCTGTATCTCTCCCTACAAACCAATGCTATCCATTTATATCATGGCTAATCACTAAAAGCACTCTATTGTACTAAGTTGGTTATAGACAAGGCTTTTGCTTGGGGAAGAGAGAAAGTGATAATTAAGAAGTAAATAGTTAAGAAGCAGCAGATAATTTTTACTCCTATATCCTCTGCTTATTGTCTCTTCCAAAAAAGTACCCTGGCCAATGAAGGGAGATCCAAAAACAAACTCATTTAAAATTGCTGTACCTTACAATGCAGGACCATGACTGAATAACTCAACTGGCTCTAAACCAAGCTGCAAATGGCAAGGAGAAAAGAAGGAAGGACCTTTTACTGCATCACAAAGGTAGTGTGCTACAATTCTCAGAAGCTAGTGGACCTGCAGAAAGGAACTTTCCACATGAACCGGGAGGCTCCTGCTGCTAATCAATGGGGCACTCTTGGCTGTAGAGTGAGTGAGTACCATTTACCAACTGGATTGCATTAAATCCAGCAGGTCCATTTGTGAACAGCAGCCCACTCTATTTTTCAGGAGATCTAGGGGAGTTGTCTGCCCTTTTAAGGCACAAGGAAACTTCCTTGGCATGTGCAGCAAAGAACTTACCCAGCTTGGAACCACTGGCACATAAACCAAATAAAGGATTAGAAGTTACCCAGGTGGAGGAGATTAAGTACTTAACAGGCAGTTGGAAGAGCACATCATCTGGACATCCTTCATCTTTTATAATAAGGGAAAGTTCCCAAGTGATCCCACAGAAAGAATAAACTTAAATGAACAAATTTAGCAATTCTGGTGACAAAGGAGGAATTCTTGAATAGACCTTTAAAAATAAAATGTGAGTTTGTCTCCCAAAACCCAATTACCTTTCATAACAAATCAATCTCTACCAAGCAGAAAGAAACAAAAATATCCCTCGCTGCACAGGTCAGCATCCAAAAATGTTGAACCTCACAATTCAAGAGTCCAGTTTGAACAGATGGGATGTGAATCACGACAGTGTGTGCAGGACCGGCAAATGCTGAGCTGGGCCCACCTTTGATCTGCTAAGCTCGGTCATAAGAAAGACTCCTAAAACCCATCACATGCTTCACACCACTCTGCTGGTCAGCCTCTTCTGAGTGGGCCAAAAGCATTTAGGCATCAAAATATACAGATAAGCCTTTGGACTTAGATTTGGAAATTTCTCAATAATAGACCAAACTATTCAATGCAGTCTATCATTTCTCCTAATCTCAAAACCCTCCACTTCAACCAGACCGGTGTGGCTATCTCCCAACACAGTATGATCATTCTTACTTCTGACCAATGACACTGCTATCTGTGCCTTGCAACAGAAAAGCCCAAATTGCCTTTTACCCCATTTCTTTACAGACCCACAACCAGCTCAACTTTGTCTGACCTCAGAGCTTTCCTATCTTCTTGGTGTTCTTTCAATCCTACTGTTTTCTTCATTGCTTTGCATCTCTAATTCAATAGCAACACCAGGCTGCCACCAAGGATATTTTATCTCCACCATAACACTATTCCTAATTGCTTTATTATGGCTTTTTCAAGCATATATATAGAATTAGAGCTAATTATTTAACAAACCATCTTCAACCATCACCTAACATCAAAAATTATCAACATGTGAGGAATTGCCTTAATTAACTTTTTTTTTCCTAAAAAAAAAAAAAAAAATAGTAGGAAATTGTTTTAGTACCTTTTTGCTTATTCTTCCCCTGGGCTCAGATTACTGCTAAACACGTGCAGATACTTCAATACTTGCTTATGAAAGTGAATTGAAATTCAGTTCAACAAAATTCTGCACTGTCCCTCTAGTATGTATTCAGTTTACTTCACCTGTTCAATTCTCAGAATGACAATTCATAAGTGCTTTGAAAGAAATTTTAACAATTAATGCTAAAGAATAATTTTCCTGATAAACTCTATGCCATTGAAGCCAGAATTGAGGACAGGCAGTTAGTATAAAATAGGAAATCTGGTAGAATCAAGGATTGGAGGCCATCAGAGTCTGGAAGTTAGACACCATCCCTGGGAGATTGGTAAATTAATGTCTACAGAACCCTTTTGGTCACCAAGGTTACCTGCCTAAGTAAACCTCCCTAAATGCTGCAGGCAGGGAATTGCTAATTAATGCCCCCTGGGCCCCTGCCTGAATCTCCATTTGGCCCTTCCCCCTGCCATCTGCTGCTCACCTTTTATGCCTTGTCACTGGCAACTCCTGGGCCTAGTCATGTAGGCAGGAAGGAAAGAGAAGGGAGGAGAGAATAGAACAAAGACCCTAATCTATAAAAGATATAGGGTATGCTCACTTCTCAGGACTCTAGAACATCAGCTATGGCTCCTCTCTCCCTCCTGGGAGAAGTCTGTATTATTATCTTTAAATAAAACCTG
Source organism: Glaucomys volans (assembly GCA_020662805.1). Lineage (NCBI taxonomy): Eukaryota > Metazoa > Chordata > Mammalia > Rodentia > Sciuridae > Glaucomys > Glaucomys volans. The sequence continues at coordinate 564,286 of JAJEJO010001948.1, forward strand.
CTTAATTTGCTTGTCTTGGCCTGCTTCTCTAATGTTCAAACTTCAACATTTGAGGAAGCACAAACTCATCACTGGTAAACGCCGGTATCACCATCACTGAAAATTTAATTAGCAAGTCACATTTTCTTTTAACACCAAGACTGCAAAGAGTAGTAAAGAACTCATCAGTAAAGAGTTTATCAATAAAGAGTTAGCACATATAAAGGACTGGAATTTCACAGTAGCAGAAAGGAGACCTAACTCAAATTTAACTAGCAATAAGATATTATAAAATCACTGGCAAAGTACAATTGTTTTTCATTTACATTTCTTTAAGACAAGTGACTAAGTAACTTATTTAATATCTTATTGTTATTATTCTGCTTCTGATGAACCCTATTCCCTCCCTCAAATCCCCCTCTCCATAGAAGGCAAAGATGAAGAAGAAGTTGGGGGCGGGGAAGAAGAAAAGAAGCAAACAACAACTAAAATTCAAACATAGGAACCCATCCTGGTATTAATGGAGAGACAATGATTTCATTCCACTGTAAGCCTACATAGTGAAGGTCACCAACAAACCAGAAGTATGTTTGCAAAATCATTAATCCAGAGAAGCATTGTATGTGTAAGTATCGTAGCTATGCTGTTGTTAAAAAACAGTGCAATCTTAATATATTTAGCTTTATACTAAGCCTTGTTCTCTAGGTGCTAGAATTTTCTCATTCCCTATTAATCTACTGAATTATTCCATGATATAATTTATGCTTGCAGAATTTATTCTTAAGTATAAAATTAGAATTGACTTACTGCTTCCAGATAGCTGAAAAGAATGATTTTTAGAAGATCATTCAAAGAATATTAAGAATCTTATTCTCACCAGGGAATTTCAGTGGTGAGTAAGTACAGGGGTTATTTGTAATAACATGCAGCAGCTAGTTTCTTAATGACAGTTTTAAGAACACCTTTTGAAAAACAAGACAGCTAAAATTTACTATAAATTGTCCACTAGATTATATGGAGGGATATTTACATATACAGTTTCAGAAGTTTACACTTATAGTTCCCAAAGTTAGAATTCCTTAGATATTCTAACTTGTGTTACTAACTTCTGAATAATTAGATTCTATATATAAACAAAAGAATGATGAAACAGATACAGACTGTAAATACATCCGATGTGTTCTTTATACTACCCTCCCATTGCACTCTCAACAGAAATAGCCCAAACTAAAATAGATGAGTGCATTTTTCTTTTCTATTATTTTTGAAGAAATGAAACTGAAGTCGCCGCAGCATAAAAGTTAAATTTTAAGTAAAAACATAATGTCACTCACTTTGTTTTTCTCTTGAAGAGCCAATACTTTGTTCATAACCCACATGCAGACTAAAATGAAGAAAAATCAATCTTCGAAATGAGAATGGAAAAAGAGGTCACACAGAAATTCAAGTTGTGCAGAAAGTAGAAAGCTCCAAAAAGACCAATTCTAATTAACTATCAAAGTCAGCAGACAAAATAACTGGAGAAGGAATTAACCTGAAATTGGTGCCTATGTTTCTCATGAACAATCGGGCATTGCTTTGATAAATGGCACAGGATTTGTCAGAAACAGCATTAAACTGATTAGAAGGAAAGGGTTCTCTTGTTTGTGTGTGTGTGACTATTTTTTTTACATTGCTAGATGAAGATTAGCCTGATAGGGTATGCTAAATAATTAACAGAGAAAACTGCAAAATAAGAAATAAGAGGAGAGTTAACTCAGATTGGGCAAAGGGAACTGCATGCAGGTTGCAGAAGCAGACAGTGAACCAGGGACTTCTTCCACTGCTCTCTGGAGCACCTATCTTCCCTAGGATAGAACAAACTCCTAGGGTGGGGAGGAGTGCTACTTTGAACAAACAATGCAACAGTGCCTACCTCTCCTTAATGCTCATTATTTTTCATCAGTTGCTAATAGAAAATTAACTTAATTTCATGGAAATATTTTTCAAAATGAAAAATAAAAGGTCATTGTGGCAGTTTCTGCTATTCTAAATAAAAACAAGAATGGTTGAACAAAGTAAGAAGAAACTTCTGGGACACACTTATACACACACACAAACACATACATACACACAATTATTATTTTGCTAGATAACAGAACTCTTTTGCTCATTTGTTTCTATCAACTTACACAACCACAAATTTCATCATTGAATCAATACAGAGCTTAAGATCAAAGTAGAGCATATGTTTTATAATAAAAGCAAATCACTGTCAGGACCCAGAGAGAAGTCACACAGAGTCGTAAAAGCTATGAAACCAATGACTATAATAACGTGGGAGTCTTTCCAAACCTACCCGGAGTACTTTAAATGCAGCTAAGAGACTGGTGAAGATTTAAACACAGCAGCAAAAGGTTACTTTATAAATAGCCTATCAAACAGAAGGTAATATTTTACCACTATAAAACGAACCACATTGACCATGTCCAGCAATTACTATTGCCGTAACTAAAATAAGCCTATCTAGTTGTGGCTAAATTCAGAAATCATTGATGTGGCTAATGTCCAAACTTTTAACAGTCAGTAAATAACTTCAGAGGAAAAAGAGGACTAACTCTGACCCACCACTAAATAATCAGGATCTTAGTCCATCTACGAAGATAATAAACATTTACTTATCACGTCATCAATTAAAACAAATTAAGATGGCATACGTGAAAGTACCAGCCCAGTGTCCTATACATGCAGACACACAGCAGATCTTCTTTCCTTACTTTCTACCTCTTTTAGTCACTAATCCATTATATTACAGCCTATTTACTTTTTGAAGTAAGTTTATCTTCTATCTCTAACTAGGCTGGATAATATGGATTTGTTCATTCATAGAAAGATATGCAAAATTTTAGTTCTGCCATGTCTCACAGGTGCTACCTACAAACACTATGTTGACAGTTCAAGAAAAACATGGTTTGGTATCTTAGCATTCTTTGGACTGCATAATGGAATACTCATCTAAATGCTGGTTAAACAATAGCTAGTACATTTACTACTACTACTACTACTACTACTACGCCTTAGGTATGGCCCAGGTTCCCACCATATTCTCTTCTATCCCCTTCAGTGGGTCCACCACATCCTTCTTCATAGTTAGAAAGTGGCTGCAGCAGTACCAGGCATCATGTTTTCTTGAAAGAACATATCCCCCTACCCCTCTCTCTTTTTGTTTGGTTGTTATTCCTTTAAATCAAGAAGGAAAATCTTTCCCTGAAGTCCCTGGCAGACTTTCCTTCTAACTCATTAACCAGAATCATGTCATATGGCTGCCCTATCCACCAAGAAAATTAGGGAAGCAATTCCGCAACATGAGAAATTCTGCCAAAATGGAAGACAGGAGAATGACTATGAGATGGCTAACAATATCTACAACACTGCCCAACAGCCATGATAGGAAGCCAGTCACTTGAATACCTATAAATGAAGAAGTTATAGCTGTTAAATATATTTAGGAAGCTGGACATGATGGTCCAACCTAACAATCCCAGCTATGTGGGAGGTTGATGTAGGAGGATCTCAAGTTCAAGATCAACTTGGCCATTTAACAAGATCCTATCTTATAAAAAAATTTAAAACAAGGGCAGGGAATATAGCTCAGTGTTTGCCTAGTATGTTGAAGGCCCCAGCACGGCAGGCAAAAAGACAAAAAATTTAAAAAATTAAAAAATAAATATATAATATATATAAATATATTTTATATTTATAATATATAAATATAAATATGCATTTATATTTATATTTATATATAAATTTATATTTTATATATAAATATATTTACATTTATTTATATTTATGTATAAATTTATATTATATATATTTTATATTATAGAATATATTTATATTTTATATAATATATTATATTTATATATAAAAATATTTATATACAAATATATAAATATATTTATATTTATAAATATATTTATATATATAAATATATATATATATATTTAGGAAAGAATAATAATCTTCCACTTTCATTCCTGAGGTGGGGCTCTACATGAATGGATGAGCAAAACCTGAAGGAGTTCTAAGAACCATGACAGAGGAGTGACATCCCCTCTTTCTCATTCTTCATGGGTTGGGTCATGAGAGCATGCTCTTCTTACATGAGGCCCTGTGTTTCAAAATCCTTTTTTTAGAGTTTTGTTATTCAGTGGAACAGTTTCTTGGTTTAAGTCCCAATTTTTTAGACCCAATGCCAGCAGGATCTCTGGAGAGTAGCGATCTTTCCACTGCCAAAATATCAGTACAATACATGTTAATATAACCCTTTAAAAAGGAGACAAAACCGGAAAATCTCTTGCTTGTCCACTTACATTTTTTTCCACCAAACTAATGGAAAATCTTAAGAAGAAAATGGACTGCAGAAGCTCAGTGTTTGTTTCTCCATGAATTACAGAGGAAAAAGGCACAGTCTGCAATATTGTCACTTTCCAATTTCTGGCCAAACCCCTGTAGTTTTCATCACGCATCATTTTTGTGATTAATGATGTGCACCCAGTTAATGGAAAACAGCAGATTAGGTTTCCACTAATAGTTTTGCAAGTTATGTATGTCGTCTGTCTGCCTCATTTGGTAACAACCTCACTGTTCACTAAGAAAGTAATGGATTTAATCCCACAGCAGAACTTAGTTTTATGCATACAAGACAGGTCAGATTTCCAGAGTGGAGAAAATTACCCTTTTAGAGGTGTACAGATCTTCAGTTATAATGTAACAGTGAGATGATGCCTTGCGAGAACTTTTTTTTTTCTTTCTACTTTTATTTAGCAACCAATTTAAGAAACTACAGTACTAACTTGAGGCCTATAAAAATATATGCCATGGTATCTTGCAACCATGGTATATAAAACAAATCTCATATAATTTTATTAGGAGTATACTATGTTGAAAAGACGCCTATTGTTCTGAAGACACAGGTGAGATACAGTTCCTTATATATGTGAATATTATTGCAATGACTGTAAAAAAATAAATTTTCATTTGCTTGTATTGTTTGACTACTAAACATCAGCAATCAAGGGCATTCTCCTGCTTAAAGGTGCCTGGAATGAAAAACATAATCAGTCATTCTATGTGGCCAGTATTCTTATCCATTTATGAATTGGACTAGATACGAAGAAGTGCAATTACTGGCAGAACAAACAGATTTCCATGAACTATGTTAAAAAACAAACTTAAAATCTGAAATACCAAATACTGAAATTCAATGGGCCAGTTCATTTGTTAACTTTGTTCACAATCTAAAACTAATTTATCCTGGTGAGTCTAATTATATGTTCTATAAGAATATTAGCTGTTTTATGAGGGTTGCAGCTAAAGTTTATGGTCAGTAATGCGATTCTGGGTTTTGTTTTATTTTTTCTTAAAACAAAGTTATTTTATTTTTTAATTCTTTTTTTTACTAAAGAAATATTTACAAAATCCATTTTATATAAAATATTACTTGAATCTTAAATAACTGCTTGAACAGGTTTCATTAAAGAGAAAGAAACTTGGAATAATAAATAAGCTTGTCCCTGTGAAAGACAAGTCTAACAAGTACTTTGGCAGGTATGAGGTGATTCTTTCATCACACAAGAATAGAAATCAAACTTCCAGATTTCCAAACAGAATTTCAAAACTGGCCTCTAATAACTGGTATCTAAAGCAAATAAGTTTCTCTTTAAATATAGAGAATATCAGCACCTAAGTTCCTCTCAAATAATTCTAAAAGTTCTGCCCACAAACAAGCACTTACAAAAACTTGACAGATATTTAATCTTGAAAGCCACTGACAATGTATGGGAGATTAATTTTTCATGGCATTTTCTAATAGCAAAAAATTCTTCATAAATACAGTGTATAGTACACTGGTTGTTTATAATAATTGATACCTGTGCAGGTACAACTAGGTATCCGAATGACTAAATTGATCAGAACACCAATTAAGTAATTTTTGAGCACTAGGGACAAGAGCACTTAACACATGTTTACTTTTACTAAGTTTTGCAGGTTTAGGAAAAGAGGTAGAAGCAAAGTAATCATTTAAGTAATTATCTATGGCTTAAATTGAATCTTCAACAATAAGACATTTATCCATATGTTCCATGTACTTGGTCATTTGTTTTTCTAACATCTCCAACAATATCTCACTGGCTGCTCTGAAACTCACGCAGACACTTTTTGCACTGTTTGTCTAAATACTCCTCAGACACATACAACCTACAACCTAGGGAGCTTCATCATGCAAAATGAGATGACCAAGAAACTCTTCCTCCAGTTTGAGGGACCAAAACTCAACATTAAGACTAACATTGCAATAACCTGTGCCACAAGAGTTAATGATAGAGCTCTTAGAAGTTTTTGAATGAATAAAAATATATACATTTCTTAATTATGAAGGGGAAATAAATTAATTGTTGAATTTACCAAAATCTACTACCATATTGTCACTGTTATTGTTTTTAAGGAACAATTAACAGTTTGATTCCTAAAAGAACTATCTACACAGGAAGCAGATAAGGGCAAATACAGGGCTGAATACAGCCTATGTGATTCCAGAACCCACATTTGTTAGATTAACTCGTTATTTGGAGTTTTCCTTTATTTTATGGAGGCTGAATGTGTTGACAGTCTTATTCTGCTGAATCAGAACTTCCTCCTAGTGTTTTGTTGAGCTCTAATGACAGATGCTTCTGAAATCAGTATGATAAAAGCCATGCGAGGTGATCCAGTGATGACAGCTATCTACCCACTGAAGTCAGAGATGGGCCCATTCACCTTTCAGCCAATGCTTCAGCAGCAGCTATACACACTCACACACAATCCCCCACCCGACTACCATATATGTAGCCCTTAGGAAGCTGTGGGCCCTAAAAAAGCAGATGGCTCCCACACTGGAGAGAAACATCCGTCTGTTCAGGAATAATAGAATCAACTCCATTGAAATTTCATCAAACACATAACTTGAAAATGAGAAGCTTAACTGGACCCAAGTCTATGATGTAAAAGACTTTTAATAAAATTAAAATATGAACTCAAGGAAAAACAAGTAAGACAAAGCCTTGTATTTTTCCTCTTCAGGAACAAAAACAAGCCTAACCTGAATAGTTTGTTCTTAAAGAAGAAAAAATGAAGCTGTTTTTACCTTATATACTGCTCACTATTATAAAATACGCTTTTGCAAAAATGAACTCTCATTAGACTCTATAATAAACTACAAACAGGCAAGGCTTCTACAAGTTTAAATATCAAAGTCTAACACGCACAAGAAAAATGAGCCTTTACAAAAGATAACTGTCTGTTTTCAGGCACTGAACCTCACAATAAGGTTCACTGAACCATTCTCCAAAATAGGAGACAGACGTCTTTTAAGCCACATAAATTCAGTCACACAAACATAAAATAAGCATTGACACTATTCAGTGCCTACTTCGTCATAGTCAGATTAGGTATTTCTGGGGAAAAAAAATCCAGAGACATTGTAGACAACTTGCTGTTGTTTTGCTTATTTTAATATCCCATTTAACTGACAATATAATAAACAACCAAAATGCCTCCCCCTCAAGATAACATGTTTTATAAAAAACTATTTCATGTTTATTTTCCAAATGTTATTTTCAGGAAATCAGAAAACAATCTAACCTATTAAAGTCAAATCAAAAGGCTATTTCTTCCTGAAAAAAGTCACAGAAATACATCTGCTAATAAGCTAGCTCTTTGCCAAGCAACCAATTTTGGACCTGAACCTACTTTCTTCCTTGTGTGTAAATATTTGCACAATTTGAAGGTTTTACTCCAACTCATTCAAACTCTTCGTGAAGGTGGGATGCAAAAAAGTGAAAGGGACAAACTCCCTCTGACTGTGGAGCTAGTATTTACATCTAAGTATTCCGCACACAGTGAGATCCAAAACATCAAAGCATAAAACAGAAAAGCACAGACCATTACCTGATACTCATTCGGCCAAAAGGTGCTCACTGCTAGCTCAGCCCGAAGCCACTCTCTACCAGTGAATCCAGTCACATTCCAAATTGGATTAGCAAGAGGTCCTTTATTCACCCTAACAAGTATGTTCAGAGTGCCAGGATTCAGCCCTTTCTGGCTGTACAGCAGGTAGCTGAAGTCAATGCAGTGAGTGTCATTCTCCTTCATGGTGGGCAGCTGCAGTCTGGCTTTTTCTCCAGGGTCATGATCTGAGGAGTCCACTATCATATAGGAACCTGAAATGACATTACAAATAGCAAAGTGAAACAGACATATATAAGCCAAGGGAAATATATAACAATAAAAGGATGCTAAGCTGTTCTGAATATTAAATTCAACCCAAAATGACCAGGTTTCCAGAACAGAGTCATAGAAAGGCATCAAGCAAGTAAGTAGACAATTGCATTCTTATTAAATAATAGACATTGTTCAAAGTATGCACCTGTATTAACTCATTTAGTATCTATAGCAACATGTCATTACCCTATTTTACAAATTAATAAATTGAGGAAGTATCCAAGACATAAGCTAGACCAGGTGGAACCTGGTTCAAATCCAGATCTTTAAAAAAAAAAAATTACTAGTCTTATTAAGCAGAAGTTATTTTAATATTTAATGAACTATTGACCTGATTGATAGAAGAGGGTGCACCTTTCTTTTCCCCTACCAAGGTTTATTGCAGGGAGATGGGCAAAGAGTGATAGCAATGGAATCATTTCTGCTTTCTAATTTTTAAAAATATTTTTTTAGTTGTCAATGGACCTTTATTAGTTTATTTATATGCGGTGCTAAGAATCAAACCCAGTGCCTCACACTGAGCTACAACCCCAGCCCTCAAGATCATTGTTTACCCATGTTATATGACCTTTTGGAATGGAGTAACCACTTTGAACCTCAGTTCATGGAACAAGGAGACTTTGTAGAGTTACTTTGAGGGCTAATGTTAAATTATTTTAGAGCCAAGAATAGGGCACAAAGTAAATTCGATGGAGTCTCACCCACTGAACCCATCACCACTGCTACTGGCTCCAGTTCTATAATCATCCCTGCTATTCCAGGGCTACAAAAAATCACGTTTGAATCAATAATCTACTCCACTCAACTGAACGGAATTGAACTGAATTTCGTTCAATTGGCTATCTAGCATAGGAAGGCATAAAGCGTAAAGAGTTTCACCTTGGAGCACTCACAGAGATGTTTCACTGCAGGCAGAAGTCATGTGGTGACTAACTACAAAAATGGGACTTCGACACTAGACTGCCATATTAGCCCAAGAACCACTGCAGGAAACAACCAGTGTTCTCATGTCATGTTGGATTTTAACAAAGACACATACCACAAACATAAATGTGCCTCTTTATCATACTTCAGGTAGAACACAAATTTTATTTTAAGACGCTTTTCCCTAGGATATAATTTTAAGTACAATTAGGTGTGTGGTGTTACAAAACCCAGGTTTACAAGGGTTATCTTTTTTTTTTTTTTTTTTTTGAACCAGGGACCCTCTCCTCTTAACATGTACAATTAATCAATCCTCTGTATCCCCACCTGAAAACATAATAATTTGTGCCCACAGCACAGTAAGACTGCCAATCTAAATAGTTCAAGTAACCCCGAAAAGCAGATTAAAATCACAGCAGAGAGAAGGCTTCAACTAGGTAAGATAATAAATTTCAAATCTAACCAATGCCCATTGAATGGTACTTAATGGTTCAGAGCTTTTTTGAAGATTTATATAACATTTTATATAAATACAGTCCAAGTATAAAAATGCACATACTACAATAATAGTAACTGATATTATTTACTTCAGTTTCCCAGATTTCATCTTCTCTTGTAAGTTGGAATTCCTGTCTTTGTCTCCTTAACTTTCACAGATGGCACATTAATAGAATAAATGGTCCATGTACATTTTTGGAAAGATTGTATATTTTTAAACAGGATATCCTGAATCTTAACCCCACTGGTTCTATGCACATTCTAAAGTCAATAGCTAAGCCAGCTAGTGGTGCACACCTATAATCCCAGCAGCTTGAGAGGGTGAGGCAGGAGGATCACAAGTTCAAGGCTAGCCTCAGTAATTTGTCAAGGCCCTAAGCAATTTATTTTTATTGTGACTCTGTCACAAAATTTAAAAAAAAATTTTAAAGTCTGGGGATATAGCTCATCAGTAAAGTGTCCCTGGGTTCAATCTTTACTACCAAAATAATAAATTAATTAAAAATTTAACAAAAATCAATAAATGAGTTAAATCAATAGATGAGTTATCAAGATGTCTTTCAGATTCACCATTGCACAGTAGACCAGTAATTGCTTTTAACTAAGACAAGACCTGAGATCTTAGATATACTACTTTGGAATATTGGGCCTTGACTCTTCACAAACCCATAGCTTTTTCCACTACTGCTATACCAATTTGTTCAGTGACGTATTATGGCAGTAATACATTTATGTTACTTTTACAAATGTGTAATTATAGCTTCTGATTATCAGTCTTAAAGTAATGATCTCTAAATGTTTTACTGGAGAAGGGAGACCAGTAGGAGAAGAAAGGGCTCAAGGGGAGGAGAAGTAGAGGAGAAGGAGGGCACTGGGACATGAAAGTCAATAATTTATGATATGTATATGTATGAATATTATACAATGTATAATTATCATGAACCAATAAAAAAGAAAAACAATGCATGATTTATTGGCTCTCTAATACTTACTTTCTTCTATGATAAAATAAATTCTGGAGTAAAATATGCTTTGTGTCACATTTTAATTATACATTATGATATTCAGCATTAAAACCATTTAGCAATTTTCAGCCAGCCGCACTTTTAAGCGACAATAATTTTCTTATGAAAGAAATGGGAAAAACAAACTATATTCATTTGTATGCTGTATCAATTTGATCATTAGAAAAGACAAAAGACACAAAATAAAAGCACACCCAAACTATTTCAGAATTTCAAGGTCATTCAAGACAAGTTAAATCATTTTAAAAAAAGTAATCAATCAGTGCCAATAACTCATTTCTGAAGAATGTTCCTGCTATAGGGTCTTATTTCAATGCAGACTACTGTTGCTCTGGAATAACAATGCATTAATTGCACTGTTTTGGAAAGGAAGAAACAAGCACCAGCAACACAACAAAATCTATCTAAGCCCTTCTGCCTAGTGACTTGATACAGTGGCATTTGGCACAGCTTGCTCCACGGAGGCAGCTGTCTATTTGATAGGCGATGCCCCCCCCGCCTGTCACCAAAAGCATCATTATTATTACCAACTTCTATTTTTTTCTACAGTCTCCCAGAATAACTGACCCTCAAACCCTACAGTGTAGAAATCCTACAATACACACGTCCCTCACTCTTTATCAATTAAGCTTATTTACTATTGTTCTGGTATCAGATAACTAATTCCTCAAATTTCTAATTAGAGGTTAGTAGTATTTAGTTGTGATTTTAGCTATCCCAAAGCTAAATAATGAAATATCTGTGTTCATTCCCAAATAATTTACTTAAATTCTTTAATGTGGCCTTACCAACATTTCTTTTTTTTTTTTGCAGGGCTGGGATTGAACCCAAGGCCTTGTGTCTGCAAGGCAAGCACCTACCAACTGAGGAATATCCCCAACCCCCCATTTCTTACAATCTTCAGCAATGAGCCTTCAAATATATCATTCAAGATACTGGAGAAAAACATGCCTGCTTATATTTTTTTATAAAGTATAACTTTCTAGAAAGCAATTTGGCAATGAGAACCAAAAGCCTTGCACAAGGCCCTGGGTTCAACCCCCAGCACCCAAAGAAAACTGGAAAAAAAAGAAGGAAGAAAAAAAAAAAAGAATCAAAACCTGTAAAGAAATATATTCTCTCTGATCTGGCAATGCCAAGTCTAAGAATGTGTACTAGGTAAGTAATCATGCATAGTGAACAAAGATATGGGTAAAAAAGATGCTCACCTCCACATTATACTATTTAAAATGGCAAAAAAAAATGGATTTGAAATATTAACAATAGGTAGTTTTTAAAGCTTGGGTTAATCAGTTTGATGAATAATTATGCAGTCATTTAGTATGATATTACAAACAAGTCACAGAAGTTATTTACAATATAAGCATGTAAGTTAGAAAATATTATAATAATTTATAAAAATATATATTTATCTTAAATATATTTTGTAAATGTGAATGTATTCATATAGATACACAAACATGCAAACATGACTGGAATAAATAGAAAATATGTAACAAAATGTTAATAGTATATCATGAGGGGGACACTAATTATTTCTGTTATTTTTATTTACTTGTTCAAATGATTTATAATGACTATGCACTAGATTTGTACTTATCCATTTACAAAGAGATTAAAAGAATATTGTCTTTTATAAGTAAGATCAAATGAAACTTGAGAAATACTAAGTAAATAAATATAGAGTTCTAGTCTTTTAAAAATAAATTCTCTTTGCATCCTACAGATTAATAGCATCAAGGCATTAAAACACACACACAGAATACAAAAATCAGGTATTTCTTATTTGAATGCATGGAAAAGGAGAGAGAGGCAGAAAGTACTTACACTAAATGGCAACTTTGACTAAAAAGAATGGTCAAAGAAACAAGTCTCACATTCCTAAACATCCTATACTCATCTACAGATGCAGAAGTATTGCCCTATGAATTTACTCTATTAATGAATTTCTTATCTTTAAGCTAAGCTTGTAGGAATAACATCAATATGTGAAATAAAATTAAGAGCAAAGAAAATAGTGAAAAATAAATAGGTTTCTATACTTCATTCTTTTTTTTTTTTTGAACCAGGGATTGAACTCAGGAACACTCGGCCACTGAGCCACAACCCCAGCCCTATTTTGTATTTTATTTAGAGACAGGGTCTCACTGAGTTGCTTAGGGCCTCGCTAAGTTGCTGAGGCTGGCTTTGAACTCGCGATCCTCCTGCCTCAGCCTCCCAAGTTGCTTGGATTACAGGCGTGCGCCACCACACCCAGCCTATACTTCATTCTTAAAACTCCTTTCTATATGTGTGTGTATGTGTTTATAACTTTACTTTATTAAAATATTCATTTTAAGTACTGGGAACTGAATCCTTAGCCTCGTGTATGCTAAACAAACACTCTACCACTAAACTGTATCTCTTCTCATTGAGAGACACAGTCCAGATAAATTCTCCAAGCTGGCCTTGACATTTTGACCTTTTGCCTCAGTATCCAGAGTAGCTGGCATTTCAGGGGTATGCCACCATGCCTGGCAAACAATTTTCATTATGCTAGTTTTATTCAAATCCACTGAAGATGACCTATGCAGAGAAAGTTCTGCTTCCATGCTGAGCATTCACTTCCCGCATACTCCTGCTCAAAGATACTTTCGTTATCTGCCTTTCACTTCTCTTCAGAGATCACCTTCTCCAATCTCACACCTCACTATTTTCTCCACACCCCAGGTCAGTTTTACTTTTTTGTAACTGACCTACAGTTTCTGAATTTCTGATTATATATTTCTTAATTATATACCTCTTTAAAACAAATTTTAAATAACTTACATGGGGATCATTTGTAAAGGAACATCCTCCCTCAGAAAGATAGCCATGTTCTCTCAGCAACCATCTGATTTACTCAGAGACCAATCAGAAGAGAAAAGTTACACAGTAAATTTACCAGCAAACATTTAATATAAAGACCTATTACCTTAAAAGTCCTACTCCGCTTGATATACACATGAGAAAATATGTAGGTCTTCAGTAAGTTGTTCCTTTGGACATATTCATTCCTTTCTGGACCACATCATACCATCAAATGAAAGAATGTGTGAATCAAACATTTTCAAAGGTTAAAGGGTTGGAAATTTCCAGTTCTGTGGCCCTTAACCCAATCTTTCTTAATCCTTCCCTACTCCACTCTTCCCTTTGTCCCACTGAGTCAAATTCCTGAGTTCTTTCCTTTGGGTTCCTCTCTAACCCTGCCTTTCCTGCTCTTTATGTAAATTTAGAATACTTTTCCCTCCACCCCAAGCCCAGAAACACACACACCCAAAATTTAAAGAATTCACAGATCTAAGTTTAAGAGTGCCTACTGTAAGATTCTCCATTGATCTGTGACCCCCACCAGGCTGCTATGGCTATCCAAACTGCACAGCTTTTATGTTAGGTAGAACTGAAATGTTTTCAAAAGTAGCTGCTAAAATGAAAAGCAACTTGAGAGAGAATCATCCAAGTGGCATTACCCCACAGCGCAAGGCAGTCTTTGTCCTGCAGCCAATTTTGTAATCATCACTTGCCTTTTCAAAGGAACTGAGATTGCAATGAACAAGGAAAGGTAAGAGAAGGTAGCACAGCCTGCAATTCCTGAAAAATGCCTCAAGACTACATATCATACAAAGATTCCAACCCATCATCTGGATACACTGCAAAGCTACTAATAACAGGGGCCAGAGCCGAAGGTTAGTAAAGAGTGAGTATACAAGGCTTCCACATTTTCCATATAAATCAATATTCCTAAAGTCAAAACATTCTACTCAGTAGTCATATCTGAAGGTACCAAAGTTCTACTTTCATATACTAGAAGAGCAACTAGGCCTTAATTTTGATTCAAAGTTAATAATAATTATTAGCTACTCAATTGTTACCATAGTTATAATGGGAACTATGCCAGAATAGATAAATGGCAAGCAATAACCAATCAAAGAAGAACTCAGGCTGATTTCTCAGGCTCAAGTGTGATCAGGTCACAGGAGCAGCTCAACTCCCAACCAAGGAAGTGTCTTCCTTCAGTAAACTCTAAGAACCACTGATGTTGTTGATTACAATAGAGAACACTTCATAAAAATCCACATGCTGGAAATAACATATATTTCACTGTTATTCAAATGAAAGCACATTCCTGTCTATAAAGAGGTTAAGAATTCAGGCTCTGATTGAGGGGAGACTTGATGTAAGAGCCAGGCTCTACCACTTACCACCCACCCCAGTAGTCAACCTCTCCTCTCTATCATTTCACTGATGAAAATCTGAGACTCAGAAAAGATAAGTGTCTTGGATATAATAAAAGTATCATTTGAGAGGATTGTTGTGTGGATTACAAAAGTAGGAACTATCAAAGTAAAAACATTTTTTTTTCCTTTTGCACTTACAAGGCATTACCTAAACCAAGAATCTCTTTCCTTGTTTGGATTAACAGCGCCACATTAGAAGCCCCAAAACAAGCAAAGGGAAACAAGCCCAAGAGAATAAAAGCAAAAAAGATGACCAAAAGTAAATAAATAAATAAAAGATGAATAGAAGGAAATTAAAAGAGACCAATCTGGAGGAGAAAATGAGATAAAATTGTGCTTTCACTTTAAAATATGAGGTCTCGGAAGACATGAAGAAAAAGGGAAGACCTGAGTAGTGGACAAATTGGGGATATGTTCACATTCTGTCTCTTCTACAAGCTTTATCAACCACTCAAATACGATACAAGAAACGGAGTCCTGGGAATACAGAAGCAAAAGAGAGTGGCATAGTACCATCATCTCAAATATTGAGATTACTGCATTTGGCAACAAGATAATTATTTTCCTACAAGTCAAGATTTTGATATAAATTTTAAAAGAAGCCTAATGTTAATTTAAGGCAACTCTTTTGGAATTAGTATTTCCTAATATATAAAGTGTAATGGTGAATCATATCGCTGTTCTCTGGGATGAATTATTCTACTTCCTGTGCTACCAATCCAGTTACTACTTTAAAAAAAAAAAAAAACCCATACAAGGAAAAAAAATAACCTCAAGATGCCTTGTCAATTATGAAATGCCATGCCATAAGGGCCAATGATGAGGAAATGAATAGCACGCTAATACTTCTGTGGTTGTCAGCAATTAATTCAACTTCCTCTCAGCAAGCATGATCACCCAAAGATATTCCTCTAACAAAACATTCCTTTTAATTATAACCAGAAAAACTACATGATCACATGAGCTCCATTCCAACTGTGCTTTTTTTGCCCAGGGAGCAAGTAAGGATTGTACTTCAATGTTTTCATAAATGCTAACTTAAGACTCAATGGGTGAACACAAACACTGAGAAATTGTAGACTTTCAGTTCCCACACTAACTTTTTAAGGCTTTCCTCTAGGGTGTACTGTAGAAACTAAAATAGAAAACGGCTTCAGCCAAAACAAGTAGCAGTTGAATCTTTGACCAACAATCAAGCACAGGTGTCTCCCTACCCACTTTTCCCAAGTCTCTCTCTTATGGAAGGGAAGGGGGAACTGAATGATTCAAAAACTTGACTTCCTATCTTTCAGTCTACTGTTGAGATACACTTTCAGGATTCGTTAGTATTCATAAGCTAAATGGAAACTTGAGTCAAAGAAATAGGATTGAATTTACCTCTCTTGAGAATAACCACAAGCAAGGATATGGCTCTGACATTTTCTCCTTCTAACTACAATAATATTAAGTGTCTCTAAGAACTGGTTGGGTAACCTAAAAAGGAAGATTTGTTTTGACACAATCATACAAGCAGTGGCTGAATTAGGTAGTTACCACGAATTGACAGTGAGTAGTCTACTTAATGGCAACATATGTTCACCAGAAATAAGTAACACAATCCTGTTGGCTGAAGCAATCAACAACTTACCTGGGCACAGGAAGAATTATACACATGACACTCGGAATCCCCACAAACCTGGACCATGTAAACCTCTGCAATGTTCACTGACCACCAACCACCAGTAAGAACTCCAAGGTTCCAGCTCATAATGATACAATATGCATTTTTGCCTTGATTCACCACTCCTTTGTTCACTTGAAAGGTCATCTTTTTCTCTCCCAAGGAGCTTAAATCTTTCTCTATGAATTCTTATATTCAATTATAAACTTTTTAAGGTAACAAATATTACATTCTTTGTCTTTTATTACCATAGAATGTAGAATTATCTAAACTCAGTAGTGAACGTCTTAAGGGCTATTACCTCCCATTAGGTTTTTCAGCATCGTGATCTACACATGGAAGACACTCCAGCAGTGGAGTTGATGAGGGGGGCTTATGTGAATTAAAATTCATCCAGACTTCCATTGTGAAAGTTGCTAAATATGCAAAGTTCTAAATACAAAGAACATTCCAAAAATCTGAGGTTTAAGAGGTGAAGTAACTTGCTCAGGAGTCAATCCAAATCTAGCACTAGAACAGTTTTCTTCAGCATCAACACTGTGCTGCCTATCAAAGAAAAGAAGTTTAATTAAGTTTTTAAATTGCATCAAAAATCTATTGAACGTGAATTGAAAGTACTCTAACAAATGCCATTTCAGTCCTTTTCCTTCATGAAGATTCTTCCAAGCCTCATACATCACACAGATAAGCATAAAGAAATATATATCAAAATAAAACTGTGGGAACCTATATAAAAAACATGTTGACTATAAAATAATGTAAGGGAGGCACATGACTTCATCAGGCAGGCCTGCAGAGCTCCCTGAGAAGGTGGAGAAGGTTATAGTCCAAAGAATCAAAGAGAGTTATTAGTTAAAGAAAATGATGAAGAGTATCTCCAGCACAAGAAACTACTGCGCAAAGGACCTGGGACAGAGTCACCTATAATGGATACAGAGATTGTAAGTCTGGCTCCCTGGAAGAAACCCTGGGAGTTGAGGATGGAGATTTAGAAAGTATACAGACCAAGGGAGTTTTGTCAGAAAAGGTGAGGAGTTTTGTCTTTACCCTAAATTTTAGAGGAAGGCACAGAAAAGACTTATGCTGGGGGAAATGGAAGTTGAGATTTACATTGTGGAAATGATCTGGCTACGATGTGAACAGAAGTGATATGGGGAGATGAGCAAAATGGACAAGGGAAACCAGATAGGAAATAGCAGTAGCATTCAGGTAGGGAAAAATTATATTTAATAATGGGAGTAGATGGTAGAGATGATGATGCAGCCATAAAAGTCCTATGCAGGAGGTAAAAACAGAAAGACTGGTGATGCAGGAGATATGTCAGTGTAGAAACAGGTATCCAGAATGTACAACCGTATGTCTGGCTCATATATCCAAGAAGATATTGTTGCCATTTTCTATACCCCTGTATACTGGATGTGGGACTAGTCTGGGTGAAAGGTCAGTTCAAGTTCATTAATGTAAATAGCAGGATCCACTGTGTTTTTGCCAAGGGGAAAAAACCTAATTAAAGAATATTAAAGAGACCAGAAAAAGGTCAAGATACACTCCAACACCCCACCAATGTTGTAGACAAGCCCAGGTTAGGTCCTACACTTCGCTGCTTCTACAGATGAAATAATCAACTGTTTGATCATCTGATGATCACAATGAAAAATTATTTGAATCAATGTCATCATAATGTTTAATATTTTTTCCTTAATAGTGATTTTTAGCCTCTGGTTCATTTACCAGTAAATTCAACAATATATGAAATAGAAAAAAAACAATGAACAATGAAACAGAAAAATATTTGGATCTGCTTAATAAAAATTCTTCTCTGGGTGTTTATGCACACATCTAGGCTTCCACTCCTGTAGGAGGCCCTCCTCATGATGCCTCCTGTCACTATTCATTAGCTTCCTTATCAAATTCCTGCAAGTGGTCTCACTGGTGATTTGATGGCCTGTGGGTATCCTACCTTTAAGAAGAGCTGAAAATTTGAGTGTTTTATTTCCTTAGTAAGTCATAGGAACTCATATAGCATGAAATTCACCAAATAAAGGAAAGACCACCAAAAAGAATAACAAATACTATCTAAGGAAAGAGGTGCATTACTGTGACTGAGACACACAAGAGAAGATATCAAGTATGACATGCACATATGAATTTTTCTCAGAGGAAAGATCTTCACTATAAACATTTGTGAATCATCTGCATATGTATTTATATACATAAATCCCATAGAGCCATCATGTGTTTTTAAAATTTTTTCAGAAGAATCTGTACTATTTTATAAATAAAAGGGTAAATTTACCTTATCAAATTAATGCTGCACTATATATTACTATAGAACATGAAATGTAGCAATCTGATTACAAACTATTTTACAACTTCAAATGACAGAAATGCTACAGAGAATGAAGAAATTAAATTTATTCTTAACCTCTAACTTACGCAACTAGTTTTTATAAGTAGCAATTTTCTTATCACTTTTTACCAATATGTTATTCCAATACTGATTAACAATTTGGGTAACTTCCAAGACCCCACAACAGGCTCTGTCTACAGCTGGATAAAAGATGTTTAATCTTGTCCTCATAAGCATGCTTAACAAGTTTGGGCATCACAAACATATTCACCTCTTGACCCTCAGAAAACAGATCTTGAATCTAAACAGCCATCTTCTAATTTATTTCTTTCAAATACAAAACCAAAATTCCCTGTTGAGCATGTTGTACATTCATCCTGATCTGCATTCAATTTAAAGACAATGTGTTCTGGGGAAGAAAAAAATTGACAAGACCCTACAACAGACATATGTATCTGGAGAGGCAAAATTAGAACTAATTGTGATTGAAACACAATTGTGATTATCCTCTCCACAGTAGTGTTGGTCTAAAATTGCTTCCTGGAACACAGAAAAGCACAAAAATTTCTTACTCTACCTAAGGAAAAAAAAAAAAAACAAGTAAATAAATGAGGATCTAACAGAGAAGTTCATGATGATAAATTGCTTGAGACAAACATCCTGCTGGGTTTCCAGGAAAGCCTGGAGTCTAAGGACTTCCTTAAATTTAGAAAGGGTCTCCTGAGGTGCACCACAGGGCCTCTGCCTCAATTGTTATGGGTAAAAATGGACCCAGGAATAAGTCAAGTGTGATAGAAAGAGGGTAAACTGTAAAAAGTGGTGTTCCCATCATTCTAGCAGCCCAGGGTAAATATTAGGATTAAATCAAAAGGTCAAAATTAATACCATCACTGCCCTCCAAAGGAGAACCAGAAAAGAATGGTAGAAATGCAAGTTTTCAAGGAGCAGAGCAAACAGGAAGATACAGGGACCTGGAAACCTAACTGTTTAACAAACTTAATAGATTTGTTTAGATGACCTTCAAGAAGGATCAAACTGTCCAGTGGCTAGAACTGCCTATTAAAATAAGTCATTTTGTCTAAGTACAAACTACTTCTTGATTCTCTATCAAGTATATAAAATTAGCTAAGAGTTCACTGGTCCAAACTACCAGAGGCAACCCATATGGCTCCTGAGATAAACAAGGCAACCAGATAGGTTTCAAATTTCTGGTGATGAATGTTTCTTTCAGACACCAGTCCCAGGACATTGATTTTGGCATGGAATCCCCCTCGTTCTAGCAGACCCAACAAATGGTAAGCACTAATACTTTTACCTTTAAAACCTCCAAATGTGCAAGAAAGCATGCTCTGTTAATTCCTTGTGGGCATGAAACAATTTAAGAGTAAACTCCTGATTCAGTGTTTCTCAAATGCGAGTAAAGTACCAATCTTTGAAAAAGAAAACTTTCTCATGGACTTCAGCATTTTCCTAAACTCTGCACAGATAAATACCTGAGTTTTAACTTGTTTTTCTG
This sequence comes from Glaucomys volans, assembly GCA_020662805.1. Lineage (NCBI taxonomy): Eukaryota > Metazoa > Chordata > Mammalia > Rodentia > Sciuridae > Glaucomys > Glaucomys volans. Next base: position 584,795 of record JAJEJO010001948.1, read on the forward strand.
AACATCTCTTTAAAAGATTCAGAACCCCTCCCCTCCAGATGAGTGAAGAACCATCACTATTTGGTATGGTTTCTCTTTGCCTGAAGCTTTAGAATTTGATAGCAGGAAAGGATTTGTAAAGTAAAAACTAAAATGACTGTGTTTCCTTTTCAAGTTGTTTACAAAGAAAACTGAGCCTCTAATTTGAAGGTCAACTACAACAGTAATATAAACTTTATTAGCTGGAAAATTCAGGTTTATTTGACACAACTTTATTTTATAATCACATCTGTGTTCGTATAGCTCATGAGTCTTGTTCCCCTTGTTTAGAACTCATTGCTATTTATGTAATTATCTTAGAGGGAGGTCACTCAAATTATTTGTGAAACAATGGAATGTACAGGAATATACAAAAACCAAGTAACAAATGATTAGTAATATGAAGATGGTCTCTAATTGGGACTAAGCCCAAATTTCCCAAAAATGTGTATCCTATCTCTCTCAAAGCCTAAATGCAAATTCTAAGTTAAAATTTTCAGTCAAAATGGTCAATTGTGATTATAGGGTAAACCAAAACCAAGAAGTAACAGCGTCCACAGTTTATTTATCTGGATTTTGAAATTGAATATATTTAAGCCAAGAAAACAGATACACCCCTGCCCTTCAACACTGTGTTCCTTGAGTGCTGAATACTAGGTTTTAAGCAGGTGATCATAAATTGTAGCAAGATATATTATAAATTGTAAGTTGATCCCTACATATAGAATAAAGTGAAAAATCAGAACAGTGAATGAAATTGAAATGGCAGAACCAAAAGAAAAAAGTATTATGCATTCAAAGGAGACTTCAGAAAACCTTCTTAAAAAAAAAGATTCCTTCTAGTAACTTTTCAAAGAAGAAACTTTTTGAATAAAATAATTTTTCTTATCATGAAAAGGCATTGGCACAAAAACCTACATCAACTACAGTTTTCATTGGTGAAAATTCACAAATATTCCTTTGTAATTCAGGAGTGAACAAAGATGTCCCCTATCTTTGTTTCATTTTGTTACAGACATTTGATATAGTGCAATAAGAAATACCGTATAAATGTCTATATATAAATAGAAAACAATAAGAATAATACAAGATTTCTACCACTGGAAGACTGAAAATAAAAGTTAAATTTAGAAATAGAAGCTGACTTGATGAAATGGCAATTCACGAAGGTTAACTCTGAAGTAAAGTTCTATTAATAATCTCACTTAAAGAATTTTAAATAGAAATTCAGTTGGTTAAATGCCTTTACTCAAAAACATTTGATAAATTGTGTGAAG
>JAJEJO010001949.1:0-87876 GCA_020662805.1 Glaucomys volans
AAAGCTCAATATCTCTAAAATTATATAATCCCTATAAATTATTTTTTAAGTTCCGAAAGAAAAGGGAATACAGGCCAGAAAAAGCATTCCATCAAAAGTAAAATATGGATAATATATAAAACTCCAAAGATGTTAAGACATGCTAATAACTAAGTGAATGCAAATACAAAGTATCATTTTATGTATTTTTGCCTATCACACTGGCAAAGATTCTAAAAACTGACAATATTCAGTGGGGGAAAATAGAGCCTATCATGCTTTCCCAGGAATATAGATGGGTATAATCTTTACTGAATGCAATGTGGCATTATGTACCAAACTGTTACATGAACAAACACTATGATACAAAGAGTTCACTCCTAGGAATTTCTCTCACATTTTCAAAGATAAAAGCATTTTCAACACATCATTATTTATAACAGTGAAAGACTCAAAACAATCTAGATATCCATAAACATATAAACTAATTGTGGCATGACACAAAGGAAAATTTGGAATCATTAAAAAAGACAATGCATAGTTGCATTGCTTGAAAATGTCTTGAAAATAAGCTGAAAAACTGTCCATAGATTATGAACCCATTTGTGTGAAATTTTATACACATCATCATCGTTATCATCATTGTCATAGAAAGAGGGCAGATGATGAAAAATATGAATCAAAATGATAACACTGCAGTCAAAGCAATAGGGAATAGACAGATATGATGGGAACATAAGGTTAAGGGAATAATTCTATAAACTGGGCTCACTGTTCTGACCCCCCACAAGTTTTCTTTGAAAAGCAATTTACCTGCAGCTCTATGTGGCTTATGTCAATAGGATATGTTACATTCCTCAGCAAAGAACCTGTTATCTGCAAGAGAAATGCAAGCCTGAAATGTCAATAAGAACACCACAAGTTACCCTGAATAAGGGGTAATTTTATGACCCTTACACAGACCAGATTTCAGAACTCAGGGAAATAAGGATAATTCCCAACAACCATAAAATCTATAATAACAGACTCCAAGTAGAACCAGTCAGCATAGGACAAAGTGACCCAGAGTAGTCAGATACAATGAGGACTTGAAAGTCTGATATCATCCTGCTCTCAGTCAAAAGTCAAGAGGTGGACTTGGGCAGGACTTTCTGGAAACTTTCCTGGGTCCCCAATAAAACTGGTGGTAAGAGGGATATGCCATCCTATTCCTGTCTGGGAAGACCCACTCTCTCCTTGAGAGTGTCCCCTTTTTCCTTTCCCTATTCCTTCTAACATACTCATGGCTGCTACTCTGAGCAACATGCCTGAAATCTTTCTGTCACTGTCACAAGAACAGGTAAGAAAGGACTTCTGTGGCTGCCTCAGTTCCATGGTAGGCCCTTGCCCTGTAACAAAAGGCCTTTTGCTTTCTTCTTTATATTTTTCCACATTACTTAAATCTTTAATAATATGTATTATCTTTATATACTAAAGCAAAATCAATGTTTTTTTTCTGTTACAACAGATATTTTTAACATAAATTAACTCATGCAGAAAAATAGTAACAGCAAATGTGAATGTTTCAGTGGTTTATATAGAATTCCCCAGCATGTGAGGGCTTTGATCCAATCAAGAGCGAGTTTTCACACAATTAAAAGGAAAACCCCCTTTAGGCTTCAAGACTTTTCATTGTTAAGCTGAGAAAGCTCAGAGTGCAAATGAAAGAACGGAAAGATATTTTTCTCCCCTCTGTTAAAAATAAAACAAAATTGACAAGTCAACATCTTGGAGCAGATTTTTAGCTTGGGTAATATTGGTCTGTGTAAGAAGTGAAAGACTTTAAAGGACATACAACTCAAAGAAACTACACCAAGGTTTAAGGCCAAGATTGACTGTGATGTTGGGTGGGTGCAAATAACAGTGGAGATGTAACAGTAGTGCTGTTTACAATAGCTACTTTCTTTTTTGGGGGCGGGGCAGGGGCGCTGGGGATTGAACCCAGGGCCTTGTGCTTGCAAGGCAAGCACTCTACCAACTGAGCTATATCCCTAGCCCAGAAGAGCTACTTTCTTAGTTCTGTTTAGAAAAACACCACTGGTTTTCAATGATGTGTTTGTAGCCTTATTTTCCTCATAGGTCTACAAAATCATATGATTTTGTAGAATTCAACTTTTTTTTTTGTGGTTCTGGGAATTGAACTCAGGGCCTTGTGCTTGCGAGGCAGGCACTCAACCAACTGAGCTATATCCCCAGCCCTAGAATTAAACTTTTTTAAGAATCCATATATATATGGCATTCATAACAGAGATGTTTCTATTATTCTGAACAAAATGCAAAAAAAAATAGAGAAACATTCAAAAAGAAAAGAAAGGAGGGAAGAGGAGAGGGAAACAAGGAAAAGGGAAGAAAATCTTTATACTTCATTTTGCTTTAGTGATAGTTTCTAATGAGTAATATTAGATACAGGGCAAAACAATCTCATTAGTATCCTTTATTTACACTTTTTGATTTTTTGTTCCAGATACACACACACACACACACACACACACACACACACAGCTTTTTAGAAATGATGTTTGCCCCACAGATGCTAAAAATCTAAACAAAACAGAGAATTAAACAGTAATCAACCGTGGGAGGGGAACTAATCCAATTATATTTTGAAAAGAGTATTTGATGGTACAACCTAGTGAGTAGAGGGAGAGAAATGCACATAATTAAGGAAATAATTCTGAAAGTACTTTAGATACATAGAATACAGCAAATGAGTAAAGGTGTTAGTTGGGTTCTCACTAGGAAAAAGAGAAATATAAATACACAGGGAAGAGTTCAAGGAATGCTGGGAGGCCTTAAGGTAAAAACACCAAAGTAGCAATCAGTACATCCAGTAACCAGCTCCTAAATTCTAATGCCAATCCCCAATTTAAGGAACCAGGACTCTTCAGCAAAAAGACTGATTCTGGAGCTGGGACACGGAAGATAGTAACATAAGCCTTGACTATTTATGTCACAAGCACATAGGCACTCAAGAAAAAATGGAAACAAAAGAACAGGAGCTTGCTTGAAGGTGTTCCCACTGGTTAGATGTGGGAAAAGTTGATCACTTAAAGTTAGTAATGACTACAAAGCACTGAAAAAGAGCCTTGAATTTGCTTATTCTCTGAATTTCAGCAATAATAGGTGTTTTCCTTCAAAAGGAAAATTAAGTAAAAATTTAATTGTGTACAAGTAATTAATGATTTAAAGGTTTTTGTAAGCTAAGTTAAATGAAATACAAAATAATATCGCAGCCATGCAAACAACTATAATCCTAGTGACTCAAAAGGCTGAGGAAGGAAAATGCCAAGTTCAAGGTCAAGTTGGGTCATTTGGCAAGACCCTTCTCAAAATAAGATAAAAATAGGGCTGAGGATATAGCTCAAAGGCAGATTGCTCCAGGTTCAAACACCAGTACAACAACAACAACATCAACAAAAACATATTAATATTAATAAATTGCAAAATATTATTTTAGAATAAGTTCCCTTTTGATCATTCTCAGATTTGTCAGTTAGAAATGAACTTTCCTGGCAGGGGCAAAAAGAAATCTTTACAATTCATAAATTATTCTTCTACATGAACTTCCAAAGAAGAACTGCTGAGCTGAATTAGTTTTTCACTGTTCTTTAAGCAATATATTTATATATCCAACTGTTAAATGAAATAAACAGAAAGCTGTTGAATTTGATGATTATGTAAAATGTAGAATGTTTTATTATCATTAGTACTAGTATGCAATGGGTAGACTCTTGTAGCTTCATTTAGAAACACCTGAAGTTGAAATTATTTGAAGCTAAAGGACAGTTTGGGAGAAGCACAGAAATCATGACCAACAACAATGAAAAATATTTGAACTGGCATCCCTTTCATTTTATTTGCTCCTTTCACATCAATAAACATTTACTGAAGAACTGTCAGGTGTCAGACATCCTATCAGTTTCTATACTGAAAGAATTAAGACATCTGTGTATCTAAATAGATACTGAATATTAGGCATTTTTCTTCTGAATTATTCTAGCCTTATAATAAGGTTAAGAGGGTGATAAAAAAATGAAGAAATTTTTTTTAAAGAAGAGAAGCAATCAGGGATGTTGGCGAAAGACAAACTACATAGTACTCTATACTCTGATTCTTGTATTCTGAGAGAATGATTCCATTATCCAAAATGTTGCCCCAAAGTCAACATGATAGTCACCCAAAGTGCCCTCTCCTGAAAAAATACAAATAACTTCCTCCTGCTTGCAATATTTCAATTACTCCCAAATCCCTATAGCAAATCAGATTTAAAATACAAGGCTAATTATAATCAGATCACTAGTCTCATCATTTCTATCTACTCTTTTCATTAGCACGTCATGCATCAACCAAACCTAGCAACATGCAATCTCTAGAACTTCCAGACTTAAATTTGTCTCTGGACCCTTACAAAATGCTCTCCCTTACATCTTTAAGATTCTTCCCACATTTCTTTGTTTTTATCCACTCTTATTCATCCTTAATATTGAATAATACTGGGAAATTCACCATGAATCTTTCAAGTTGAGGACTCTACAGAAAGTCCACTCCGATTCTCCAAGTCTAAATTAGATGCCCTTTGTATGTGTTTCCATAAAATCCTACACTTCCTCTAATATAGCATCTAGCATATCTTATTTTCTCAACTTTACCCTCAATTTACTGTGAATTCTGTGAGGGCAGATTCTCATTCACTGCCCATACATCAATGCCTTATAGCTAAGGTTTCAAAGCTCAATATAGTTTTATTAAAGAAATTAACAAATCACTTCTAATAATTACTAAAAATTTTAGTTAATTATTTTGATAAGCTAAGCTTATAATTTCATCTCAAGTCTCTCCATATAACATTCACAAAGTCATGAACGTTACAGAGATATAAATTGAGGGAAAGGCATTGTCCAACCACATATAACAAATTTTGTGTGTGTACAGTAAGTGTGTCCATTCATGTGCATGTGTCTATAAAATCTCCATTTCTCACCAGATGGATTTGCTTCACAATTGAGTATATTAATGGAGAAAGGGTTTTTAAAAAAATTATACACACACACACACACACACTGAACTTTAGAAAGTTACTTTTTTTGGTGTTTTTTCTCTTCAGTAAATCATAATAGCCCAGCACTCATTCTTCAAGACAATCAAAATGCTACAGGATCAAGTAATTTTCATAATGCATTCAACTATAAGGCAATAAGAATTTTTTTTCCAGCCCGGCATGGTGGCGCACGCCTGTAATCCAAGCAACTCGGGAGGCTGAGTCAGGAGGATCGAGAGTTCAAAGCCAGCCTCAGCAACTTAGCAAGGCTCTAAGCAACTCAGTGAGAACCTGTCTCTAAACAAAATACAAAATAGGGCTGGGGATGTGGCTCAGTGGCCAAGTGTCCATGAGTTCAATCCCTGGTTCAAAAAAAAAAAAAAAAAATATTTTTTCCCATTAACGGTATATTTTTACAAAGTGTTTAGTTTGTTTTTCCTTAAAAGTGATGTTTTTCAACCTGTGCTCCATGGTATCCTAAAGATTCCCTGGAGGCTCAAAGGCCTCATTTGTGATAAAATGAGAAATACTATTTAAATGCAGAAACATTCTGGCAAAGGGAAAAGTGCTTGGGTTTTGAGAAGTATATTTATTCTCTGATGCAGCTATTTTTTAACTTATTTATCGTATTATGTTCAATGGCATTATTTATGTACCAATCTTCAAGTTAATGATTCATAACACAGAACACCAAAATAATCTAATTGAACAGAATAGTCCTCTGTAAATGCTAGCTATTGCTGTTTTATATACTGTAGACAACTATTCTACCTCACTTTTATAGTTTCTTTGTAAAAAAAAAAAAGAAAAAAGAAAAATCATATTGAATGGAAAGATCCACTGCTGAAGTCACGTTTAACTAACAATTTTAGCTACTTTGCAATTAAGAAAAAAAAAGTGAATGGAGTTACTGAAACAGGGGTGCTTCATCATACAACTTTCAGAAGACCAGTGGGAAAAAATTCCATCTACCTGTGAGCCCACTGAGGAGTGATAAACAGAAACAGAATTCCCTCCAACAGAAATCTCTTGCCATCCTGTACACAACAGCATGGAATAATGGAATGGCACTCAACAGGAAGTAACAGAAACACCTGCAATCAAGTCCCTGCTCTGTAACTTAACAAGTTAGGTGATTTGAAACCTTCAGAGCTGAACATATACAATTATGAGATCTACTGAGCTGAGAAGCCACCAACCCAATTTTTATCTCTTCTGGGAAATCTTACATGAGCTTTCTCACCCACTCTAGCACTCACTAGCTACATCTTCATTTGGCACTCAATATTGTTACCATTTTATAGTTATGTCCATTCTCCTCACATTTCCATGTCTCAATCCTTCCTCAATATCCTAAAGTCTTTGGAATTTTGCTAAGCATTTGCAGGTACTAAATAAATGTGCTTGTTTAATTGCAGTTATGGTTTTCAATACCACTCATTTAAAATGCTGATAGAAAGCCAGTTTGGTAAGAATGTGTCATATACTCCATTCCTTTAAATGTTAGCAATGAATGTAAGGGAGAAAATGAGTGACCAGAGTAAGCTATATTGACAGCCAGCAATCCACCTGATAGTAGCATCTCCATGCCATGTATCGCTTCCAAAGAACCAAGTGTCCATTCCTTTCCAGGGCTACACCTTTCTTCGTCTTCCCAAACTCAATATCAAATTGAAACCATTAAGTTCTAACTAAGCCAAAGAATAGGAAATTAATATCATCTACTTGACCAGGCTAACCATAAGGTTTTTTACTCCAACTATGAATGATTCAATGAGTTTAACTTCAGATATTTACCCTCCCTCTCAGTTCTAAAATTGCCTGTCTTCCATGATGTGCCCCATTACCATCAGTATCAATGCACCCTCACTGAGATTATTTCTGACTTCACAGCAATGTTAACATACTCATAAATCTACGTTCATTTCCAACTACAACACTGTTAAATTTCATGTCTGATCTTTACTTAATACCTGAGTTCATTTAATTAAAAACATGTCAAGAGTCTGGTTGGGTATTATAGAAAAAGATACCCATTTGGAAAAGTTTCTAGAGTACTCCTACTTTCAGCAACAAGGGGAAGTATAACTCCATTTGCAAATAAGCATCAATAACAAATAAAACTAAATTATTTGTATACTAGCCACCAAAAAGGTTATGTTCCTGGTTTGTTTGTTTTTTTTTCATTTTAATCAACAGTTTAGAAGCCTTGAGAATAATCCTCTGACTTCTCCCATTTTGTAAGAAACTTATTTTTATTGTCTCATCAACATTAAATGATATTAGTGTCACAATGGTTATTACAGTAAATGGTTTAGAAAGAAAATCCAGTAACAATTTTGATAGGTTCTAGCAAATATATGAGGTTAGACAAAATCATATGAACCATACAGAAATTTTAAGTAATTTAGATTAGTATCTATCAGGTTTCAATAATAAAATTTTTCAGAACCTAATGTAGCTTTGTTCCGCAAAAAGGCTCAGCATATTACTCAAAAACCTTTCCTGGCCAAAAAATTAGTTATCCAAATTCAAAAGTGGCAATTTTACTTCCTCATATCAAATAAAAATAGTCATAATAAAACCTTAAATGAAAGGTCAATTTTAAAAGTGAGACATGTGTAAAAGACACTTTGGGAAATACTTAAAACATTATCTTTCCTTGGCCAAAATGATATCAGCATTTTGCTACATTTGCGGTTTTAACTTCAATAAATATTAAATAGTAACATAAAAATTTGATTAATGGTACAGTGAGGTTTTGTTCCATTTTTAATAAAGTTAGTGATTAACCATTAACAAAATCAGTAAAATTTATTCTTCCTCAAGTTATGACCAAATCTTACAAATAGAAGAAAGCATTAATTAGGAAAAGAAAAAACAATAAATAACAATTTCTTTGTTAAATCAATGAAATTTTAAAAATCAGGTAAGCATATAATATTCATTTTGTTTTGTTTAAAATACACTATAGCTATATTAAAGATAGGAAAATATTTTATTATTTCTAATTAGTTCATTTAATCACTACATTTTCCTTATATGTATCCCCCATTTTAAAACATATAAACAGGTGCTGAGTGTTTAAGAAATTTTCCTAGGGTCATACACATTGTAAATAGTATAGCTACATCCATACTATTTAACCCAGTGACCTGTGTGCCTAAGGGCTATACACACTTCCTCCCAGTTATTCACCACTCCCAATAAACATAGGACAGAATGGGTTATTTATTTCATAAATGCTACTGCAGCATTTAGAAGCAACTTAATTGGATAAAAAAAAAAAAAAGAGTACTAGGACAGATAATTCAACACACTATGTAAAAAGCAAACATACTGCCAAACTTAGTAGCACAAACCTGTAATCCCAGCAGCTCCAGAGGCTGAGGCAGGAGGACTGCAAGTTCAAAGCCAGCCTCAGCAATTTAGCAAGGCCCTAAAGCAACTTAGAGAGATCCTGTCTCTAAATAAAAACATAAAAAAGGGCTGGGGATGTGACTCAGTGGTTAAGTCCATTCAAATGGGGGAGGGGTGGGAAAGCACTAGATTTATACACAACATCAATTAATGAGTTGTGTTTGAACTTAATGAGTACTAAGGCCCTTATTATGGTACTGTCCTTTCAGCCCTCTCAATTGCCATTTAGAATTTGAAATTTCAATGCTGAAACAAAAGAAAGCTGAAAGATGGGTGCATTCCAAAACATGTTCCCTTTTGTAATATTTCTTCTCCATTTATTACCTGGATCTTTAAACACTCAAGTAGGAGCTAAACCAATTCAACTGTATATATAAAATGTAAAATTGGAAATGCCAGAAAATCAACATGACCTTTCAAGTGTAACATTTCCCACAATCGTTTAGCTAATACTAGAAAAACATTTTACAGTGTTTAAAGCATAATCTTCACATGTAATATTTTCAGCAAATATAAAAGCAAATACAGAACAAAATACTTAAAAATCAACTACGTATTTAAACCCAAACTGCAATTAAGTTTAAACTACCACTTTTTCTGCAGTAGTTCCACTACCTATTAAACATTCATAACCATATTAATGTGCTATACTTTTCAAATACAAAATTGATATAACCACACCACCCTCTTCCAGTCATCTCCTATTAGTATAATAAACTGACCCTCAACTTGTTCATATTAATTTGACAACAAAAATGTGCTGTTATGCTGGGTATGTAGCTCATGGCAGAACACTTTCCTAGTATGCAAGGACCTGTGCTTGATATCCAGCAGTGCTTTAAAAAAAAAAGTGTGTGTGCATGTGTGTTGGAGAAAAAAGACAAGGCTAAGCCCCTTCTGTGAGGCAAGACCACCCTTAATTAATCCCAAAGCACTAGCTTCAAAAGCGTCTAACCAGCCAGATACCTCAGTCAAAAATACTTTTAACAAAGATGAAAATTACATAGTTGATGGTATTACCTTAAAATTAAATTTTATATGAGAATAAATACAGTTTTTATATCTCAGATCTAATCATACATCTGATAAAAGAAATAGATATGCAAATCAATGCTAACAGATGTCAAACTTTCCCAAGACATAATCTCCCCTTCAAATAAACCACCACTCTTAAATTGTTTTCTATAATCAAATAGTAATACTTAAGAATGTATCTTTCTTTTCTCCTTCGACTATTTCCAGAAGATGCTAAAAAGAAAATACTTTTTCTCAGACTTCTCTTTTCCCAGGAGGAGAAACAAATTAGCAAGATAAAATCAAAATTCACCTTTTCACCTTTATTAAATGCTATGAATACATATATCCTGTTGGTTTTAATACCTACCAATAAGGAAGAAGAAGAAATCAAGGAAACAAACTGAGCAATTTAACACCTGGCTAAAGAACAAATTTTGTCCTTAAATTGAGTACAGTTCCTATCAACTTTGTGGATTCCATTCATATTTCTTTAATGTAAAGAGGAAAAGAGCAAGGTTAAAACATAAAGAGAAAAAATAGTAAAACATCAACAAAGAAACTAAATTAATTACCCCACCTGTCAAAGAGAAAATCAATAAGGTCCAGTGAACTTATACATGCAGATTTTTTAGGGAAAAACTTTGGAATAAAATGTCTTTAACTTTACTCCACATTTTCCTCCACTGCATGGGAGAAAGCTAGGAAAAGATGACCTCTGAGGCAGGGGCAAACAGGGCTAGGCTTACTGTAAGACAGCAGCAAAAGCACAGGAGGGAAGCTCTTCGGGAGGAGAGGATTACATTAAGCATACATAAAAATAATGTTCACAAGCATTTTATCAGGAAAGGAATATATTTGGCTACCCTAAATATAAAACAGGCAGAATCAGCACGGCAAGAGCAAAACAGGAGAATTAAAGGATCCCTGGGAATGGTTCAGATTCCAAAGAAAGTAAGAATGAGACAAACTCAAGTAGGAAAAAGACAAAAACAAGCTCTCTTATTCTGAGAAACAGAATAAGATATACCACTAATAACAAAAACAACTATACCCAGAAACCAGGCTCACATACAGTCTCACAACAGGAGAAAAAAAGGACAATGTACTTTATAATCTTAAGACAAAACCTGAGGCAGGAGGATCACAGGTTCAAGGCCAGTTTCAGCAACTTAGTGAATTCCTAAGCAACGTAGAGAGACCCTTGTCTAAGGATGTAGCTTGTGGCAAAGCATCCCTGAGTTCAGCTCCCAGTACCAAAAAAAAGTAGGGTCAGGAGGGGGAAACCAAGAGGAAAACAGCCATCTTGTAGGTCCTTTCTGCCCACAGAAGCTTCCAACTCAGCTGCATCCTAATGGATAAAATCTCACTGTGGCTTTGACAGGCGTTTCCCTAACCATCAGTGATGCTGAGCATCTTTTCATGTGTTTATTGGCCATTTCTATGTCTTTTTTGGAGAAATGGCTATTCAAGTCCTTTGCATTCTTTTTAATTCTTTTTGGTTTTGTAGGAATTTTTATATGCATTAAACTCCATAGCAGATACATGAACTCAGTGTTTTTCAAAATTCATTTTTCTATTCCCTAATTTCTCAGAGTTGGTTATATATAATATAGAAATATATTTTGAGTTCAATGTTTTTCTTTGTTTTTGTTTTTGTAAAATATTCAGAATACCCAAAAAGAAGTATACAATGGAAAACAAGACTCTGTCCCATCCCTATTCTCCAGCTCCAATGTCCAATCCCCATGAACATATTCCACTTTCTTATAATTACCTCCAGAGATATCCTATGCATACAAAAGAAAATACAGCTGGGCGTGGTAGCACACACTTGTAATCCCAGCAGCTCGGGAGGCTGAGGCAGGAGGATGGCGGGTTCAAAGTCAGCCTCAGCATGGGCAAGGTGCTAAGCAACTCAGTGAGACCCTGTCTCTAAATAAAATACAAAATAGGACTGGGGATGTGGCTCAGTGGCCAAGTGCCCCTGAGTTCAATCCCTGGTTCCAAAAAAAAAAAAAAAGAAAAGAAAATACATATCTTAATTCCATCTTCTCCAAAATAATACTACTAATAATATTCATTATTCTTCACTTTACCCTTTTGACATCATGTCTTCAAGATTACTTCATTTCAGTACATATTTAAACTACCTTATTCTTTTTAACAATTATTAAATATCCTATTGTATGTACTTTTATTGATCCAATTCCCTAAGGATGGGCATTTAAGTTGTTTCCAATTGCTGCCAATAATATCTTAACTATATATTATTTAAACTAAGTATAAGATCTTTAGGATACGTTCTAGTAAAGGAATCAATGATATATATATTTTAAGCCATGATAAATCCATACACCTCATTAGTAATGACAGTGCCTATACTTCCCTATAACCTCAATGATATACTATATTTTCCTATTGTCTTTGCCAATTATGTTTCAAAAAGCCATCTCATTGATGATTTATTTTGTATTTCTTATTATAAACTATTCATATTCTTCATATCTTTGCCCAGTTTTCTACGCAGTTGTTGGTCTTTTTCCCACTGAGTTGTTGATGCTTTTTACATATGAACTGCAAATCTCTATTCTATGATTTGCATTTTGATACAATGTTCTTTTATTTTTTACAATATATAATCTTTATGTAGTTAAGTTGTATCATTCTTTTAATACTTACTGAGAATCTCTTAATTTCTGTCCCCACAATCATCACAGTGAAAAGAATCATTACCTTGCAAGTAAATTACAGTTTCTCAATTGGGCTACTCTTCATCATTCCTTCTACATTCCAACAGATGCAATATGCTTATTAATCTTCCTAAAACACTATTTACCATATGAGTCTCTGTTCAAAACTCCTTCAATAATTTCTTCCCTACTGTTTAAAGACTATGAACCACACATGGTTTATAAACAACTGGATTTAAGATTTAGGTCATCAATAATCTAACCTCAGCCTATCTTCCCTATAGTCCCCTTCCTATAGCCAGATGGTTTATTCATTGACCTTAAATTTAAGAAGAAATGCATTCCACTGTCTTTGTTCAAACTATATCCCTTATTTTGAATGTACCTTGCTTCAATGTTAGTTCAAGTTGATTTCTATGTTCTCTCCCCCACTACTCAAAGTCACCTTGATTCAACAACTATCTACAGAGGGCCCATTACTTTGTACAAAGGTAGAAAATTAAGTACATCCACTGAATTTTAGCTATAGGAGCATATAGCAAGGAGAATGGATAGAGGCCTTTAAACTTTTAAGCTATATCAGAAAAATGAGAAGCTTTGACCCAGATTAAAAAATGAAATAAAAGCTATTCAGCCATATCTCCTCCATAATGCTTGCTAAATTTTATTCTCCTCATTCTCAACATCCTAAGTCAGATAACCCCAAATGGGAATTGGACATATTCTTTCTTATTTGCTCATGACAATTCCTTTTTGATTCCCCATTTCTACCTTAGGGATTAGTGGTCAAACAGTTCTTCTTACATCTTTTGTTACAGGATATTTCATCATTCTGTCTTTGACCATATGATGCATTTTGAAAGTAACAACAAAGTAATTCTAAATTAGTAAAAATGCAAAAGTTGAGAATGAAATATAATAATGTCATGCATTCTCCAACTGGGAAGTATAAAGTTTTCTTGAACTTAAAGTATTATGACACTGTTCATTCTTCTAAATATTTTTAACTAGAGGGACATTTTGATTGAAACAATTGAATTTATTATACTACCTGCCTCAGGAATTCAACTTCACAAAGTTATTTTCATTCTTTTGCTCAGAAACTTTCTAGCACAAAGTATATGTCTTCCATGAGAAGACATAAGCAGGTTTAATCAATGAGGCATATGCAATAAAATAGAAAGTCATTTTATTCTCAGATACAGCTAAATAACCATTTTTCCAGCAGTATTGCCTTATTAGCCCCAAATCATTATTTTTCTTCTTGTTATGGTTTAGATGTGGGCGTCCCCCAAAAGCTCACATGTGAGACAATGCAAGAAGGTTCAGAGGAGAAATGATGGGTTGTAAGAGTCTTAAACCAATCAGTGACTTAATCCCAATAGGGATTAATTGAGTGGTAACGGAAGTGGTAAGGTGTGGCTGGAGGAGGTGGAGATTTGGGTTTGGCTTTGGATATATATTTATATCTGGCAAATGGACTCTCTCTGTTTCCTGATCACCATGTAAGCTACTTCACTCTGCCACACTCTTCCGCCATGATGTCTGCCTCACCTCGAGCCTGAGGAATTCAGCCAGCCTTCTATAGACTAAAACCTCTGAAATTGTGAGCCCTCAAATAAACTTTTCCTCCTCTAAAATTGTCCCGGTTGGGTCACTTAGTCACAGCAGCAAAATAAGCTAACTAAAATATTTATTATTTGTCTATGAAAACTAAAAAATTTTTTTCTAAAGTTGAAAATATCATGAAGTCCGATTCATTAACCAATTAACTCCTCACATTTTTTATGAGTTAAAATTCACATCAGATTCATACAAACAGCTCATATAAACCTTAAAAATAATCATGACATGTACTGTTTTTTCCATATTTCTAAAAGGAGAATGAAGTTCAGAGACAAAGTAACTTGTCCATGCTTACATAGCTGATAGCAGAGTTAGCACTTGAATGAAGATTTTCATAGCCCAATTCCATCTTTTTCTATATATATATCATCACTTTCATATCCAGAATGTGTAAAACTGCATTAGCTATTAACCCTAACCTTCAATGCAGTGCAACTGTTCTTTGCACACGCACTGCTGCTACTTGTAATGTTTGATCTGCAAAGACATGGGAAGGAGTTAGGAAAAGAAAAGAGATCGAGAAGGCAGGTAGTGCCAAGGAAGCAAGGAATTTCTCAAGAAAATCAGTAGGAAAATCTGCAGGAGAGAGTAAAAAAGGAGAAAAGAATTCCAAATTGCTCTGAATTTGTTTACTGGTCCACATGTCGAGGATATCATACAAAACAGAATTATACTACAATTGTGATGACATTACAAACATTTCCCTTCTTCAAAAACTGTCTCTACTATACACAATTTTAAAACTAAAACTTGATAGTGTTTACAGTGTATCCTCCAGCTACAAAGCAAGATGATTTTTCAAAAGGTAACCTTAACTGCTACATTTTTCAAAACAAAGATAGATAAAAGTGTGTGTGTCAAAGTGTCATTACAAAGACCTGTTTCGAATAAACTTTTGGAGAAAACTGCAGATTAAATTTTTACGATTTATTACATGAAAGAAAGTTGTATACTTTTATCTTCTGGGTATTCTAAATCCAAGAAGCCAAAATCAAGTTAGATAGTTACCAAAACAAGCAGAAGTTCAACGAGGTTTTGAATGTCACATAAGAATGATTGTTGAGGGTATGTGTATTTGCATGCTTGAGAAGGCCAGACTAACTCATGTAATCCAATCCTCCGAGTCACTTAGAAGAGGTGAAGGGCTCTAATGGCAAACCAGGGACCTATAAAAGATGGATCTGGCAGGAACAACCACCATCAACATCACCTGAGCAAAATATAACCTTTATTTCAAATTTCAGAGGAGGCACAAGGGCTGGAGTTCTGCCAGCTATTCCAAATCAGTTCAGCAAATACTGCTTAAGCACCCATTAGGTCCAAAAGGTGCTGGGGACAGAGAAAAAAGTAAGACACAGCTTCTACTTAAGAAGTTACCAATCTAACATATGGAAAGACAAGTCCACAAAATAACTCTAATCCAGGCAAAATCAAGCAAATGACAAGAGACATACAAAGAATAAGACATTTAGAAATTTCACCAAGGAGATCAATTCTCTAGGATGACACATCAAGATATTATTTAGCAGGTGAACAACAGGTTCTTGCTACCATCAGTATTATTTCTAATTTTCCTCCCATTCAACATACTACTTTTATACCAGTGGATGGGAAAAGCTTGAAAAACACACTTTTACTCTAGCTTTTTATTAAAGGGGTAGATTTTTTTTAAATACAAAATAAAGACAGAAGATAAAATAATGTTTTAACAAGAGAAGAAAGACTTGGAGCAGGCATAATGACAACATGGCATAAAGCAAACTAATTCCACTTCTTTTTTTGGGGGGGGGGGGGGTTGAACCCAGGGACACTCAACCACTGAGCCACATCCCCAGCCCTATTTTGTATTTTATTTAGAGATAGGGTCTCATTGAGTTGCTTAGGGCCTCGCTAAGTTGTTGAGGCTAGCTTTGAACTCACAATCCTCCTGCCTCAGCCTCCCAAGTGCTGAGATTACAGGCGTGCGCCACCACGCCCGGCTCTAATTCCACTTCTATTCAGCCTCAATTTTATTAGTCAATAAATGATGTACAAATGACTTTAACAAAAATTCTTAAATTAACTTCAAAGCATTCCTATATCAGGTAGAGGTTATCCTCTCATGTAGCCAATCCCCCACCAGAGGATTTCCCCAGTGATCCTTACTTTATGCCTTCATGGTCATGAATCCAATAGAATACATAAAAAAACAAATACAGGTAAGTCATGAAAGTCACCAGAGTTTCCATGCTGGTCCCTTGAATCCCGCTTTCTGGGAGCCAACTTCCATGGCAAGAGATCAGCTGCATGGAAAACCCTTCATGGAAAGTAACAAACTTGCCGAACTTGCCAGCCATGTGAGCAGGTCATCTTGGAAGTCAATCTTTTAGCCTCAGCCATGCTCCAAGAACTGCAGCTCTGACGAAGAGCAACTTCAAGAGACTCTAAAGCAGAACCCTCACAATGCTGACCTATGGCAACTATGACATCACAAATGATCAATGTTTTCATCCACTAAGTTTCTCATATGCTACCAAATAACAGGGAACTAATATATCCCAATTTTACATGAGGTTCAGAAAGGCTAACTTTACACACTATCATAGAAGAGTGACTAGAGAAACCATATCTATAACCTGGTTTTTAGACTTTAGGTTCAGTTTTGTCATTAAACAATATTACTTCTCAATTAAAATACATCATAATACCATGAGGATGATCATTCCTACACAATTACATAACTGATACTAATGTACCAGACTTCCCACAACACAGAAACATAGTACACATCCCTACATGGAACCTACACATAAATAAATTTGTAGTGCTCCATGGTATGCTGCAGTTTTTACTAAATTCTGGAAGACTGCTATGTTTTAAATGTGTGTACCTTTAAAATAAATATCTAACCTTAGCATTGTAATACTTAACAATTAAATTATTAACACAGAGTGAATGTTTTTTCTTTTCTTTTTGCAGTAATGGGGACTGAACCAGGGGGTCTCAAACATTAGGCAAGCACTCTACCACTAGGTTACACCTCAGTCTCTGAGAATATCTGTATACCTTATAGTCTTAATCATGAAAAACATTTATATAATTGAAGCCAGAATTGGGGACAGGCAGTTAGTGTAGAATAGGGAATCTGGTCAAATTGAGGAATGGAGGCCATCAGGGTCTGGGAAGTTGGAGGACCACCCCTGGGAGATTGAAATGTCAGTGTCTCCAGACCCCTTTCAATCACCAAGCTTACCTGCTTAACTACCCCTCCCCAGAAGCTGCAGGCAGGTAATTGCTAATTAATGCTCCCTGAGCCCCTACCTGCCTGAATCCTCCCTGTGGCCCTTCCCCCTACCATCTGTTGCTCACCTTCTTGCTATGTCACCCTCAAGCCCTGGGCCTAATCATGTAGGCAGGAAGGAGAGATAAGGGGTGGAGGAGAACAAGAGACCCTAATCTATAAAAGATATGGTGTGTGCTCACTTCTTGGGATTCTAGAACATCAGCCATGGGCTCCTTCTCCCTCCCAGGAGAAGTCTGTGTTATTACTTTTAAATAAAACCTGCTTAATATGCTTGCCTTGGTGTGCTTCTCTGGTGTTATACTTCAACACCTGAGGGAGTAGAACTTGACACCAGTAAACAGGTGGTATCATAATCTTAAATAATTGGAATCACTATACCAACATACAAATGCTCAAATGATGATTTGCTTTTTAGCTGTGTGTGGTGGTGCTTACCTATAATCCCAGCAATTTAGGAGGCTAAGGTAGGGGAATCACAGGTTTAAGGCCAGCCTCAGCAGCCTAGCAAGACTCTGTCTCAAAATAAAAAAGTAAAAGGGCAGCTCCATGGTAAAGCACCCCTGGGTTCAATCCCTAGTACTGGGAAAAAAAAAAAAAAAAAAAAAAAAAAAGGACTTGTTTTTTGGCTTTAGGTCTTCAACTGTTTAGCATTATATAAATGTAAAATATATTGTAAAAACTCTCATGATGGTGAAATATCAAATCCAAACCTATAAAATCTGTACTACATTGCAGGAGAAGGTAGGCAGCTCTTATCCTATACACTCTTGGAAAATGCCACAAAGTATTTCATTGGTACCACAACACTATATATAATGTTCCTTCACACAAATCACAAACCACCTTTTGATGTGCCTGATCAGCAAGACAGACAGGACACATACACCACCATACTATTTTTCAAACCACAGGCTTAGAGAAATCTAAGTAGCTTAAAAGGACACATAGCTATTAAAAGGAATTGTAACAATTTAACCTACATTTTTTTAGCTCTAAATCCCTGTCATTTCATCTAAACAAACCATGCAGTGGTTCTCTACCCTGCCATCAGAACACCTGGGATGCTTTGAAAAATATCAGGGCCTGGACCTCATTCCCCAGATACTGTGATTACCTGCTCCAGTCTGTGTTAGCACAGACCAGTGGTGAAAAATTTGCATAAATTTTATATCACAAAGGGAGAAAATGCTGGTATGTCTATATGTAAGCCAAAACATTTTTATCTCCTAAGAACTCCCTCAAAGACAAGGATACCTTGCAATAAACCAAGCAGAACAAGAGGGAGATTTTTTTTTTAAAAGTTAAAAAGATTAGTCCTTATTTGTTGCTTTCATGGGACCACCAAGGAATACTTTATTTCCTTGATCTTACTCTCTGAAACCTAGCACACCATACTTGAAGCTGTAGCTCAAACATCATCTCTGGGCCTTCAGGATCACACAAAATAAGGAAGTCCTTCCCCCGCCCCCTCCCCCAGTCATCTTATCTCAAACTCCCTATCTATAATAGCACACACATATCAAGGCACTTAGGCACTTCTTTATTTACTTATCCATTTCTCTCACTGGCCTGAGGGCTCTTTAAGGGCAGGATCCCTGTCTTATTTATCCTTTCCATTTTATGTTACCTTTGCATTTAGAGCCTTTATCATAGCAGATATTCTTGGCTAAATTGAGAGGTTTTTTTTTTTTTTTCATGTTTGGTATGGTTATGTCCCCCTCAGCCTCCTTTTTTCAACAGTTAATAGTGGAAAGTAGACTTTTTTACCCATTCAACTGGATTAGAGAATAATATGTGCAAAAAGGCCAGATGTGATGGGAGCAAGACAACAGTGGAACTCTGGGCCAGGAAAGAATCAAGTGGAAAAGACATTTAAGGGTAGGGTCAGGTTCCCTGCTTTTTAATTCCAGACAGGAATTAAAAAGCAGGGAAGAAGTAGGCAAAGAGACAACCTGATTTTCATTCACAAAAAAATGTGACAAGAATAATATAGGCAACTCCATATAGGAAGATACTCCATAGAAAGGTACTCCTTTCTATGGAGTATCTTCCTCTTAGCATAATAAAACACTATGGGCAGGGGAGGGGAGGGAAGGGGGGAGGGAGAGCGGGAGGGAGGGTGGAAAAAGAAAAGAGAAAAGGAGAGGAGAGGAGAGGAAGGAAAGGAAAGGAAAGGAAAGGAAAGGAAAGGAAAGGAAAGGAAAGGAAAGGAAAGGAAAGGAAAGGAAAGGAAAGGAAAAAGAAAAAGAAAAAAGGAGAGGAGAGAGAGAGAGAGAGAGAGAGAGCAGGCAAGAAGGAAAGTAAGTCAATAGCTGTGGTTCTCATCCTTTCTCATTTTGGGGCACATCTTAGAATCCCCTGGAGAACTGTTAGATATCCTAAATGATACCTTTAGAAAGTGGTGATTTATTTCTTTTGATTTAGACCTTGAAGAGAAACTGCTAGACCACAGGGTAGTTCTATTTTTAATTTCTTAGAAACCTCCAAACTGTTTCCATAATGGCTATACCCATCTGCAATCCCAACAGTGCACAAGGCTTCCCTTTTCTCCACATCCTCACCAATACTTGTCTTTCTTTTTTATTTTATAGTAGCCTTCCCAATCAATGTGAACATATGGAAACAACCTAAGTTTCTGTCAATAGATGAATGGATAAAGAAACTGTAGTATGTGTGTGAGCGTGTGTGTGTGTGTGTGTGTGTGTGTGTATGTATATATATAAAATGAAATGTTATTCACTCTTAAAAAAAAAAAAAAAATTCTGCCATTTGTTTTTGTTTTTGTTTTTGTTTTTTTGTGGAACCAGGGATTGAACTCAGGGACACTCGGCCACTGAGCCAGATCCCCAGCCCTATTTTGTATTTTATTAGAGACAGGGTCTCACTGAGTTGCTTAAGGCCTCACTAAGTTGCTGAGACTGGCTTTGAACTCGCGATCCTCCTGACTCAGCCTCCCAAGTCGCTTGGATTACAGGTGTGCGCCACCATGCCCGGCCTGCCATTTGTTATAACACAGATGACCACAGAAAACATAATGCTAAGTGAAATAGGCCAGACAGGAACAAAAATATTACATGATTTTACTTACATGTGGACTCTAAAAATACAGAGAGATTGTATTGTTATTAAATATATACAATATTATTTAAAATGTATTAAATAAATATCTTGACTAAAGAACAATGAAGTCATTATCTCCAAAGAAGGAACCCAACCATGCCTATTCCCTATTCTCATGTCTATCCCTACTCTCTGTCTCCCCTCTTCTCCTATTCACTTCTTTACCCATGGCAGTTTAGTTCTGCCCCCACCATCCCCAAGAAATCAAAGACTTCTAACAGACATTAACAATCTTCATCATACTTTACGATTTATAGCATTACATTTTAACTGGGTTCTACTTCTTGAAATTCTGCCACTGGCCTGAAAAGCTTCGCTTCCCTTTTTCTCCTAGCCTCTCTGGCCATCCCTCTTCAGCATCTTTCTCTTATTTGGCTTGTCCTTTAAGTCTCAATATTCTCTAAGTCCAAAGCTGAACATATCATCTTCTCCCTCATACATTCTTCCTCTTCTGTTTTCCTTCTCACTACCCAGAAACCTGAGAGCAGTGTAGCATCCTCTTTCTCCTACACCTTTTATATTCAGTGTCACAAAAACCAGTCAATTCTCCTTCCTCCTATTTTTCCTAAACATTCTCACTTTTCTATCCCTACTACTTCCATCCTGTCTGAGCTCTCAACTTCTCTTCTCCATACTAACACATTATCCTCACTGGCCTCCCATCTCACCCAGACCCCATCCCCACTATAGTCCACCCCCAATCTACCTAGCACTGCTTTCATAGTGACCTTTCACCTCACTCACAATTCTTCAGTGACTCATTAGTACAGATGGGCAAGAAAGTACACACTGAATTTATCTAGTTTAATCTGCTTTCACTCCTAACCTTGCCCTTCACACACTAATGACTGACCTATATATAGTTCCAAGAACACACTATGTTCTCATAATGCAACACAACTGCTCCTGCTATTATCTCCCCCTGGAAATGATCTCTGCTGCTTGTCAAGCTGCCTACTCCTACTCAGCTTCTAAGTCTCAACTCAAACACAACCACTACTAAAACCCTTCCTTGGTATTCCCAACAGGGATCAAGAGCTCATAATAGATTTCCTTTGCATTTGTACTACCTCCATTATAGCAAAATAGCACATTATATTTTTTGTTTTGTTTTTGTGTGTGTGTCTGATAGTTTTATTACTGGTCAACTTGCTTATAATACAGCTTACTCAAGCCTGGGATGGTACAACCTTATTGAAAGGTTACTTTTAGTGTGTTTCTATGGGGTGTCTTTGGGAAAAAATATGACATTGCATTATTTTCAATGTTTATAATCAGCGGAGTAAATTACTAGATGCGCTGTTCTTACATCTGACCCAAAACTGTACACTGGACAAAATCAAATATTTTAAATCTTAATTTTTTTCTCAGGGGAAGAGAAAATGAGACCAATAGTACTAAGCAAACAAAAAAAATTTTTTTTGAATACATATGCAGAAAATAAAAATAGAAGAAATCAAAGCCAGCATCTTAGAGTAGGTAATATTTGAACACATACCTTGTATGACTTTTTCACCAATTATTCAACTTCTTGGTGTCTAAGTTGTTTAATCAACAAACGTGGGGCTATGTCTGTCTCAGGATTTTGTGACCTTTCTTTTTTTTATTTGAATATAGACATCCATAGTCCCACTACACTACAATCCCCTTAGCTAAGAGTGACTTTTCATCTTTATAGCCTCAGCACTATTTCAATGCATGCGGCATATAATTTAAAAAAAAAAAAAACGTGAGGGGAAGATAAATGAATAAACTCTAGGCCAACAAAAGGGCAAGAAACTCAACTGAACCTAGCAGATAGGGAAAAAAGAAAGAGAGAGAGAGAGATCTTAAGAAAGTAAAAACACCTATTATTAAGCCTTATCCAAAAAACAGAAAAATAAGGTTATTCAAGTTTTATAAAGGTGACAAAAAAAATAGTCATTATTGGACTAAGCAAGAAATAAGAAGATAAGAATTTCCAGTGGAACAGCTGACAAAAATAGAGAGGCTAGAGGAAAAGATGGTTCTTTCTGGGAGCCAAGCAATTCACAGAGTTAAGTCCATGGACTTCTCTCACCAGTTCACCAGCATTCTCCTTTGTCATTATTCTACACAAGCCTTTTCCAGCCCCCTCTATCAAATCCCAGATTCCAAGGACAACTGCCCTCCATTGAAGAAGTCCTGGCTAGTGTGTTAGTCTAGATGTAAGGGTGGGGGCTGGGGGGGAGGTCTTTGGTCTTGCAGCCAGGGCCTAGAGGGAAAATGAAACTATTTTGTAGCAGATATTGCACCACTTCACAATCACTAAACCTCACTATAATCATGAGTGAGTATTCCATTTTTCAGATAAAATACTTGTGTCCAGGTCATACTGGTAGGGCCAACACTAAAATCCAGGAATGAGAGCCTCCAGAATTTTTCTATGCCCCTCACTATCTCAAAATGGAATGTTTCTAGTCATCCTAGGTTGGAGCTCAAAATACATTTTTCTACAGAAATTATTATAATACACATTAGTTAGAGTATACATTTACCACTGTTAATAGACACTTGATGAATTAAAAAAATAAAAATAAAAGCTTTAGTGCTCTGACCTTGACATACAAATGCTATTTGTTATTTTATTCCTATAAGTACATCATTAACATATACAAAGACTTGAAAATGAACCTTTGTAATACAACTGGTTCCCAAGTGAGGCTTTTCTTTAAGAATACTTTTGCTTCTAAAAGACTCAATGTGAAATCACCAAAAATAGAAATTATTTCACCTTGTTAAATTGCAAGAACAATGACAGTAGAAGACACCTGTGGGAAATGTGCTTATCTGACCAGGTGCTCATTTTCAGTGTGCTGTCATTTGAATAAAACATCATACTAAACGCTGTAGACTAGAGCTTATAATAGATATGCCACAAACTACAGCAGTAGAGCTGATATGCCCATAATCTACTGACAAAATGTACTCCTTAGCAAAAAGAAACCAGATGTCTGGTGTGAAATCAGATGTCTGTGGACTTGTCTTTCTCAGCTTCCAGAGCAGTATTAGATACACTAAATACACAGCTTAGCTGTATATTAAACCTACAACTTGGCAAAATCATGACAGTTTGGACATGAAGCATCAGCATTTTTATTGTAATTCTTATAAACCAAAGACATTTCTGAAATAGAAATCCTAACTTTAAGCACTCAGCTAAATGCAGTAGTATGTCTTTCTCACTTTGGGAACAGTGTCAGAGCTTTTTAAACACATTATAGAAAACCTTTCCCTTCATTTCTCAAGCTGACACTTTCTAGGCAGGGCTGAAGAATGATCTGATAGGGGGAAATGGAGCCACATCAGTTGACAGTCCTTGTCCCAGATATCTTAGGAGCAGATATGGTAGGTGATCTACTGTGAAAATGCATACACCCAGGAATGCATAACACCTATAAGAAAGTAACTACTAGACTGCTTTCCACTATCAAAAGAAAGATCAAAAGAAAGTGATGAGTGATCAGATAGAAGAACAGGGAGGGAAATTAACAGTGAATATCTATATGCCAGGCACTGTTTTTTATACATTCTTTATTATTTACTCAGTATACTGTTTTGATGGATGATAAATCAAGGAGCAAAACAGTTTTAACTGGTCCAAAGTGACACAGTTAATAAAATAAAGGTAAGGAGTAGAGCCCATATCTAAAAGACTATACGAACTGGGGAGGTAACTATGTGATAGAGCTCTTGCCTAGCAAGGCAAATGGCTAGGTCTGAGCCTCAGCACCACAAAAAATAAAATAAAAGCAGCTTCGGAGGCTGAAGCAGAAGAATCACAAGTTCAAAGTCAGCCTCAGCAACTTAGCAAAGTACTAAGCAATTGAGTGAGACCCTGTCTCTAAACGAAAACATAAAAATGGCTGGGGATGTGGCTCAGTAGTTAAGCAGCCCTGGGTTCAATTCCCAGTGCCCTCCTCCACCAAAAAAAAAAAAAAAAAAAAAAAAAAATAGACTATAAAAGGCATGGCATGTTACCTCTACATGAGAATTTGAGGGAAAGCAAGGAAGGGAGTAAATAGCCAAACTGGTGGAGGAAAATAAATTTATAATTTCATCAAAAAACAATATATATATGTGTATATATATTGTATATATACAATATATATGTATATATGTATATATGTATACAATATATATGTATATATATATATACACACACACACATGCATCTTGTTTTATACATGTTCTACATGTATTAAGACATAAGTAAATTGTATGTATATTTAACACATAGTTGGGTGCTTTGTATATATAAGGAACAAAAAGTTGAGGAAATAAATACCAAATTGTTAAGAGTAGTCAGTCATCTAAGAGTAGGTTTACATGAGACTCACTTCCTGCCTTTCATATTCCTGCAAGATTTAATTTTAAACAACTTGTTTTTTAACCTTATATAACTTCTAAAACCAGAAAAAGACAAAAGGATTTTTCTTGTTTCAACCCATGCATGTAACATTCTACTTCAGTATTTATTTTCCTACATGCGTCATCCTTAATTCTCTCCATATTTTCTAATATTAGGCCTTCTTATGGAACAATTCAAAAAGTTAGCATCATCTAATTATTGTACTCATACAATGTATTTATCACATTGGAAAATGACTAAAATAGTATCCATTTTAGGACAAAAATGGTCAGTCATCTATTACAGACTACAGTGCGGCAGAATAATACTGTTCTCCCATAACACTATATAGACCTGCAAAGCATTAAGATCCATAGAACAGTTCTTGCACATTCACACATAATTACTCAGAAAATCCACAGAATACTGGTGAAAGACCCATCCCAAATGACCATCTCCAACAGTCTTTTCATTCTCACCATCCCACTTTTATCAAAGTGTTCAGCACATGGGAAGAAAGAGGTATCAAACATCTATTCAATCAGTACATGAATACAAAAATCAATGAACAACTAGACCCTGGTTTTTTATAAAATAAATTATGTGGTTACCTACCACTTGGGCACAAGTATGAAGACGGGTTCCCAGGGAGCCAATGGTAAGATAGTCAGAGGGCAATTCTAGTTAAATAATCTAAAATGTTTATTTTTATGTGACATGTAAGAGATCAAGGGGTTTACAATGTTCTGAGAGAAGCTGTGTTTCATTTCAACACAAAGAAATTAGGAAATCAGTGTATTGGAGAAGTGATGGAAAGGTCCCAGAGAAGAATCAATGAAAGAGACCACCATGGAAATCACAGTGAACGTCCCAGGGCTTCAATGTGCCATTTGGCAACTTTCCAAAAGTGAACAGAATGCTTGTGAGAGGGCATCAAAGTGAAAGTCAAGAGAAAAAGGCCCATCCTCCTAATTTCTCTCCTCCACAAATTCCATCTTCCATAGCTCTAAGATGCCAAAAGAACTTGGACATTCGTGGTATTGCTAGTAACATTATCTTTTGGGGTCCTAAAGGATTTTTTTTTTCAATAGTTCTCTTTTAAAACATTAAAGACTCCTGAAAGGGTTCCAATTAATTATCAATCAAGACCTTGATTCCTTAACACCCGGCAGCCTCGGAGATTAGTCAAAGCTAATAAGATACTGGCCCAAGACAGGACTTATATAGGATCTAGCTTCCAAGTTAAAACAGATGAAGGGAAATGTTATTTTCTGTCAGGCTATTTGATTGTGTAAGCTGTCAAACTTCCAGCCAACGCTACAAACACTGCAAACCTGCAAAAAGTCGTGAGCTAGAGACCTGTGACCTTTGAAGGTGGATCTTCAGCTTCTGATGAAAAGCAGACTTTGGGCCCAAGTTCCCCGGGGGGAGTTGTGGATCTCCCTTTCTCCTGTTTGCAAGAGCCTTCTCTGTTTCTCTCAGGAGGAAGCCCTAGCTCCTTCCACCCCTGATTGATCCTTACTTACCCTTTCTCCCGTGCTTCCTCGGTGAGAAGGGGTAAGTGGTTATTTTGTGCCCTCGCCCAATTTGGTCAGAACCCTAAAAGTAAAAAAATGACAGAGACAGACACGTCCTTTAAAATCCTGTTGCTCAAGGCTGAGGAACTCCCACCATCTGCCCAACACTACCAGCCTATCCCCACAGCGCTCCCTCATGGACAGGGCTTGGGGGACCTGGAGTCCCTTTGTGAGGTCAACACTAGGCGTGCTCTGGGGCGAACCTCAGCGCGGACCACCGAGTCGGTAGCGGGTCAAGGGTCGAGAAGCCGGTTTTCTAACCCGGTTGGCCAGGAGAAGGAAAGACAGGAAAGGCGACCGCGCGGGCCTCAGATAAACACGCGCACGCACACATGCTCTCGGTCGCCCTACGGCCGAGCCGCCCTCCGCCTCCCAGCAGCGCCCACTCCGCGGGATGCCAACCCCGGGAAGAGTCCCAGGCCCAGGGAACCACCAAGGGTCGGCAGCAACGCGCCCGCTCCCCTCGCCAACCCGCCACGGGGTACCCGCCCTCCGCACCCGCTGCGCAGCTCTGCCCAGGGGAAGTCCCCGCGCGGGCCCCGCCCCCGCCGGCGGCAAGCCCCGCCTCGACCCCCAGCGCGCCGGCCGACCGCGCGAAGCTCCTCCCCCAGCGGAAAAGCAGCCCTGGAGCGCTGCCCAGGTCGGGCCTGAAACCTGGCCTGGATCTGCAGCGGATCAGAAACAAAACCCTTTCAGCAAGCAATTACCTGTATTAGAAGCACTTTATGTAAACTCAGCACCGTGCTGATGGCTTAGAGGGCAAAGAGCAGAAAATCTAAGGAACCATGTCGTCAGCTCCTCTGTTATTTTACAGGCCTGGACACCAAGACCCCATAACCTTAAATGCACAGCTGTAGTGCCCACGTGCCTCACTAACGCTCCCCTCTCCTGTTTGGTGACTCCTTTCTAGTACACACAGGAAAACAATTCAGTTTTGCTGCCTGTAGGCAAGAGGAGTAATCCAAAACCGGTGGTTTACTTTAGGGAAACCAGAAGTTTATACTTGTGTTTTCGCCATCGAATTTTCAAAAGTACAAATTCTGAACTGGGTTATTTGTTACAACCTACAAAGAAAGTGCATATTTATTTAACGGACATAATATTATTCTTTTTTATTTCTGCCCCAATTACACCTTTATCATTTGTCTTTATGATCCTTCTGAATGTTGCTAAACTACTTTGTCGTTTTCAGATCGCTTAGTACTAACAAACACCTGATGTTCAGACACTCAGGGTTCAAATTCTAAAGGTTTAATAATCCACTCAGAGGCTTAAAAAGCCTTGATAATTACAATTCTAAAAGTCTCCTAAAGAGAACAAACTTGCTTTCCTGTGAAGGACATATGGGACAGTTATTCTTGTCACTGTAATAATTATTACAGGGTAAGCTATTTTCTGCCATTAGTTAATGACTTAATTCCAGAAGCACTTAAGTCACAGGATTACTCTCTGTCAGAACCTATTTTTTACCTGAACTGTGTTCTATTGGTCCTGTGACCCCAAATTAATACAGATGGAGTTCCTATTCACTAGGACCTGACTGTCTGGAATGGAATGTATGTAAACAAGCCAAGACAGGTGTATGTGGCTTTTATTATAGTGGGGTGTAAATAAACACACAAAATGTTGCAAATACAAAATGTTGACATACAAACTGTCACTAAGATTCATCAGATGTCCTTAAGCAGCAGCCAAGGCAATTTGAAAGCCTGTATGATTCTAACTATAAGACATCCTGGAAATGGCAAAACTATGAAAACAGTGAAAAGATCAGGGGTTTGGGGAAGGAAGGGATGAATAAGTAGAACACAGGATTTTTAGGTCAGTCAAACTATTCTGTATTATACTATAATGACAATACATGTCATGACACATTTATCAGAACCCACAAAATGTATAGCATGAAGATGAACCTTAATGTGAACTCTGGACTTCAATAAGGTGTGGATGTAGGTCATCAATTATAAAATGTGTACTTCTCTGGTGCAGGAAGTTGATAGGGAGGCTGGGCATTCCTGGTGTCCAGGGGTATATGGGAAATCTGTCCTTTCTGCTCCATTTTGCTCTGAAACTAAAACTGCTCTTTAAAAAAGAAAAAGAAAAAAATTTCTGTTTTAAAAAGAAACTGAAGTAAAACCTGTTACTATCCCATTTAGCTTCACTTATTCCAAGCTAAAACTCAAATTTGACTTTCATATCAACCATCACATTTCTGAAAGTTTTTCAAAGCTTTTACTATAACAACACTGAGAAAACTGATATTCTTACTTGAATTGATATGAAAACATTTGAGATTTCATTTATATTCTTCTTTGGAAACTTTTTGAGAAATTTTGAATATGAATTATACCATCTGGAAAAATGAAACATTGGTAAATAATTATTAACCCAACTTCAGGTATGCTTACAATGAATATTGTATGCCTCCTTTTATATAAATAACATAAATGTGAGCCTAAAATAAAAATAAAACCAGCAATTATGGTTTCAAATATACCTAAATATAGGTCATAAAGTTATTGTTTTGGAAAAAAATGTAGGTTTATAATATAGCTTCCATTTTTACTACAATAAAAACGTCTTCCTGTTTGGGATTTTAAAATGTATTTCCAACTAATAAAAACCACCGTGTCGAATTTTAGGGATGGAGCATGGAATGAGCTTGGGATATCTTGTGCCACAAAACAAGGAATCCACACAACAAATAAGTTGTCAAAGCGACACGGAGACCAACATCAAGGGACTCCTTTGGCCAAAGGTGGGGCAATTTAACCATCAAAAAAATGTATGCAGCTGCCTGAAACTTAACATATAAAAATTCATGAGCTCTTAATGATGCTCCAAAGGAGAGAGGCAAAAAAAATTACAGAGGAAGAAAGGAAGGAAGGAAGAAAGGAAGGAAGGAAGGAAGGAAGGAAGGAAGGAAGGAAGGAAGGAAGGAAGGAAGGAAATCACTGGGCACTATTACAAGTGCCCAATGTAATGTTTGTGTTATAAGAAGTAACACAAACTTCTTATTCTAAAATTGTCAGTTAAAAGAAAATAATCAAAACTTACATTGCCTTTCCTGATTAAATAGTACGTCTAGAAATTAAATGGTTGTTGATGGGAAGTTATTTTTTATTACAAATACAAAAGAAACATTAGAATTGGAAAACCTCCATTTAACAACCCCCCAAGTTAAAAAAAAAATTATTTAAAAAACAATCACCAGTAGATAAAACCATTAGATGAATGGGTGATGAAAAGCTTTACAATGGAAGTCAAATTATCACCACCTGAGCCTAATAATCCAAGTATTGCTGCAAGTAGGCCTCCAGACAATGTGTTTCCTGATGTAATGTCATCTGAAGCACTCTACATACCTATGAGGTGTTCTAGCCGAAAAACAAAAGGAAACCAAAAGTGGAATCTAATCAAGTCCTGAAACTGCCTTCATTGCTTCTCACAGGCTTTCAAGAAACATGAGAAACAAGTTAATTGACACCACAGACCACACACACTTCAGTTAGAGCACTAATCTCCAGAATCTATAAAGAACTCAAAAACCTTTACACCAAGTATACAAATAACCCAATCAATAAATGGGCTAAGGAAATGAGCAGACACTTCACAGAAGATCTACAAGCAATCAACAGATATATGAAAAAATGTTCAACATCTCTAGTAATAAGAGAAATGCAAATCAAAACTACCCTAAAATTTCATCTCACCCCAACTAGAATGTCTATTATTAAGAATACAAGCAACAATAGGTGTTGGCGACAATGTGGGGGAAAAGGTATACTTATACATTGCTGGTGGGACTGCAAATTGGTGCATCCACTTTGGAAAGCAGTATGGAGATTCCTTAGAAAACTT
Source organism: Glaucomys volans (assembly GCA_020662805.1). NCBI lineage: Eukaryota > Metazoa > Chordata > Mammalia > Rodentia > Sciuridae > Glaucomys > Glaucomys volans. Next base: position 30,020 of record JAJEJO010001949.1, read on the forward strand.
GGAATAGGCCCACCATTTGACTCAGCTATCCCACTCCTTGGCCTTTACCCAAGGAACTTAAAATCAGCATGCTACAGTAATGCAGCCACAACAATGTTTAACAGCTCAATTCCCAATAGCTAGATTGTGGAACCAACCTTGATGCCCTTCAATAGATGAAGGATATTCAAAGGATAAAGAAACTGTGGTATATATATACAATGGAATATTATTCAGCCATAAAGAAGAATGAAATTATAGCATTTGCAGGTAAATGGATGGAGCTGGAGAATATCATGCTAAGTGAAATAAGCCAATCCCAGGAAACCAAAGGCCAAATGATTTCTCTGATAAGTGAATGATGATATATAATGGGAGTTTGAGGGGAGGTGAGAATGGAGGAAGGATGAATTGTGTAGAGGAAAATGAGGAGTGGGGAGGGGGTAGAGAGAGGAAAAATAATAGAATGAGATAAACATCCTTACCCTATGTACATGTATGATTATGCAAATGGTGTGACTCTATTTTGTGTACAACCAGAGAAAGGAAAGTTGTACCCCATTTGTGTACAATGAATCAAAATTAAAAAATAAAAATAAAAGAACAAAAAAACACCACCACAAAGATGTTAATGAAAAAATTTAGAATATGGACACTCTATAAGATTACTGATAAGGGTTTTTCTGTAGCAAATTAATAACAGAGGAAAAAAAGGAGAGAGAGAAGGAAGAGATCAGGAGAAACTTCTGACTTGAGCATGATTCAAATATCAGAACTACAAAAAAGACCTGTGACAACCATGGATATTCAACTATGGACCAATATTAGACAATACCAAGGAAATATTGCTACTTCATCAAATAAAATAATGTTTTTGTATTTACATAAAAACGTCTATAATTTTTGGAAAGACATTCTGAAGTATGTTGAAGTCAAATGACATACTCTGATATGTGTTTAAAATACTTCAAGAAAAAAATAAAAAGGAAAGAAGAAAAAGGAATTGATGACCAAAAAAAGGATGTGTTGAATCTAGAGGATGCAGGGGTTCTTTTACTTTTCTATGTGTGTTTGAAATTTTTCATAATGAATATCTAAATATAAATGACTATATTAGCCCAGATTTCCTAGAAAACAACACCTGAGACTGGTACAAATACTACCATTTTGTTGGGGGCAGGGCATAGGCAACCATGGAAAAGCAATAAGCAGGGAGAAGGGACAATGGAAAGAGATACACAGTGTATGTTTACAAGCTGGTTACAGCCTCACAGTTTACACATTTGGTGCTTCGTCACATGGGTTATCTCAAGACGGCTGTATGACCCACTATAGGGCAGTCATAGGAGGGAAAAGGACAAGCAATTTATTTGCTGGATTGCTCCTGCCTTCTTTCTATCTCTTCTATAAATGAGATGAAGCACTTGAAAAAGACTGGGGGCAGGGGAGTGGAAATGGAAAGGCAAATAACTGTCTCATGAAGTGACTAAAATTTATTTCCCACTATTTAGGTAACTTTCAGGTTTCATGAAGAAAATTTTTAATTTCATCTCTTGACTAGAATGATCATTCTGCTTGATTTTTTTACCTCAAGAATGATTTATGCATCTTTTTATTATACATTGTATCCATGTACAAACATAGCACACTGTACACCATAAACATTTATGATTAACATGTCAATTAAAACATTGCAAAGTAAATAAATAATCTATTCAGGCAGTCATCATTTTTGATCAACAAAACCACAGTCACATAAATGACTACAGAAACTAAATGTAGGAGAATGGCTTTACTATGGAGCTCCGCACTCTGCATGTGCCCTCCCACATCTCCACATGGGCTATGTAAGTGAGGCTTGACTACAGCTGATCCAAGTCCAAGGAGAAGGCCTTCTGACCCTCCTGGAACAATAAGATCATGACAGGCTGATGAGGAGCTGCAACAAGACCATTTCTCATTCACCTCCCTCTCCATGAAGGTGTTATGACCCAGATTCCCACTGCCTTTTGTGTTCTGAAGAGGTATTAGATTTTCTCCCTCATCCTCTTTGGGGTACAGCTGCTGACTGTAAAAGTATTTAGCTAAAGCATGGCATTGAATCCTAGACACAGGATATTCTGTCAACCATCCAAATTGCAGCCATCAGGCCCCCATTTTTAAGTGGCACTCAGTGCAAGGGAAACCAGAATTGGTACCTTTGACGACTCTTGCTTCTGTAAGTACTAAATTTTTTGAATCTAAAAAATGGCAGCTCATTTTTTCCTTGATGGCCAAATCTATTAGCTTTGCCTTGGCCAACTCTAAGCAGGAAATTTTGTCTTTGTTTAACCCGAACAATTTTGTTTACCCTTTTCACCCTTTCCTCAGCCTACAGTGTAGATAGTCAGTAGCCAGCAAACAACTTATCAGAAGATATGGAAGACTTAGATTCACATTCTTAGAAACAGTAACCATTCTCTAAATGTTGTAGAATAATTTTTGGTCAACTATCAAAGGAGCCTTCTTTCTCCTGCCTAACTTCAAATTAATTAATAGGCTATTCTTAAATGTCAGGTTAAGATTTGGACCTCCTAAAAGATAACGATCAGTCAGAAGGATTTTTGTGAGGTTTTTCTTTGGACAGGGGAGGGCCTCACACATGCACCTGTGCTCTACCATTCAACTATACCCCCATTCCCGTCAGAAGGGTTTTAAAAAAAAAAAAAATAAAAATATATATACATATATATATATGTATATATATATATATATTCTACTCCTGAGTAGATATTATCCACATTGGGTTTCAAAAGCCTAGGAAAAAATAGAGAAGTATCAAAGAACAAGCTCCATAGACAAGTTCTACTCACAATTTCCCAGGTGGATGACCTGTATTTATCCTTTTTACACAGGATGACTAATAATGATTTCAACTAATGACAATTTCAATTTCTTATTTAGTACACTGAGAGTCACAGTTCCCTTATTCTCTTATAGGTTATAATAAAGGAGCAAATGGAAAAGTAATGAGTGAGGGCAAACCATAAAGGTCCCCTTCACACTACCTTGATGCCTCTGATTAGATGTGCCCCTAAGTAGGGGAGGCAGATGAGTCACCCCATGTTGATGCAGCAGTGTTGGGAAATTCACTTCATGGTTCTCCATCAGGGCCTCCCTGATACCAGGGAGCAGAAGTAGGTAAGCAACTTGACCAGACTCCTACAGCTTGTCCTGTCTCATTGATGCCAGGTGGGTATAGAGGCTCAACAACTGGCTGGGCCCTGTTTACTTGGGGGTTGGGGTTGAGCCAGGGCTGACTAGTCACACCTCCTTGTTTAGTCTTGATGCCAGGAGGGGGTGGAGACTCAGCTTCCTGTTGGTCCCCAGTAGCACGAGCTAGGGAAGGCATGGTGAGAGGGGAACTGAGGCACAGCTGTGACAAACCCTGCATGCTTCCACCGTAGTAAGTCTCCTCGTGGTGTAAGCTCAGCTCATTGTTGAAGGTTGCTGACACTATCCAGGCCAAGAATCAGAGCAGTACCTGTTTCTGCCAGGCAGGAGATAGAAGATCAGCTCCTCACTCAGCCAGCCAACATCACCCTGAGAGGGAAATCAGGGCTACTGCTGTTTTCAACCTGTAAGGTAGGAAATCAGCCTCCCACTCAGCCCTGCTGAAACATGGAAACAGAGGGGTGCCGTTTTCCATCCATGTTTGGAACAGGGCAGATATTGCCAAAAACATTTTTTAGTATGTTGTTGGCACTGTCTGGGATATATGGGAGGCAATAAGGAAATACAGTGAACTCAGTGCCATGTCACTCCTCAGGTCCTCAGGTTCCTAAGTGGTCTCTTTTCTTCTTTCAACCTTCAGTTTCTCTATACTTGTTTGTGAGTTACCCCAGAGTTTTTTATTTGTAAGAAGGACCTAAAAGGAATGAGGCTACTTCAGTTTGCCCGGAACCAGAAGTCCTGGTTTACTTAATATTTCAGCATGAAATCAGAAACCTATCTAAAATCAGAATTATCAAAAGCCACATGTACTGGGCATCATGGGACACACCTGTAATCCCAGATACCTGGGAGATTGAGGCAGAAGGATCATAAGTTCAGGCCAGCCTCAGCAACTTAGCAAGACCATACCTCAAGACAAAAAAAATGAAAAGATGAAAAGGACTAGGAATGTAACTCAGTGGTATAGCACCCCTGGGATCAATCCCTAGTACAAAAAAAAAAAAAAAAAAAAAAAGGCAGTATTTATCAATTTCCAAAATTGAAATGTACTTAACTATGTATGCTGTAACACTCAACTTCAAAATGCACTTTGATACTCTCTAAAATTCAACCAATGTCAATGCAACATGAAAAAAAAAATTCTACATGTGGGATATGTGTCACAAAACCAGGATCAAAATGATCAGATAGGGAAATTCATGCTTTGTATATTTTAAATTTTTATTTATTCTCTGTTTGTTTTGGGACAGGGTCTTCCCATGTTGCCCAGATTATCCTCCTTCTCCAACTCCTAGGTTCAAGTGGTCCTTCTTCCTCAGCCTTTCAACTAGCTGGAACTAGAAGCATACATGACACCCCATCCAGCTCAAATTTTTTAATTTTAAGAATGATTACTTGTAAATATTTGTGTTGCTATCTTTCAGCTTTTCAATTGGTATTATCTGATGTTTACATCAGGGATTAAGCCACTAAGCCACATCCCCCAAGCATTTTTGTATTTTATTTCGAGACAGAATCTCACTGAGTTGCTTAGGTTCTTGATAAGTTGCTGAGGCTGGCTTTGAAATCACAATCCTCCTGCCTCAGCCTCACAAACTGCTAGGATTACAGGCATGTGCCACCACACCTGGCAACTTTTTCTCTTATTAAGTAGAGATTTTCTTTACATATCATTGAAATATATGCTATTGTAAAATGCATTTAGAATAATATCTTTATCTTTATAGAAAACCCCTGAAATTTTTACTATTATTCTATCATCAAAAAATGATATACCACTTATTATTTTGGTCATTCATCATTATTTAAAAACAGGTAAGTACTATAAAAAACATAACAAATTATGATTTGGGAATTATAATATCCTTTATCCAAAAATTTTCCCTCTGCAATTTCTTTTTTTATTTTTACAGACTTCATTTTGATTCATTGTACACAAATGGGGTACAAATTTTCATTTTTATGGTTGTGCAATGCATGATCACTCCAATAAACAGTTAAAAGAGCAAATGCAGGAAGCAAAAGAGAATTTCAATAAAGAGCTAGGGATTAAAAAAAAAACAGAAATACTTGAAATGAAAGAAACAATAAAATAAATTAAAAACTCAATAGAAAGCATCACCAACAGAATGGATCTTGTGGAAGACAGAATCTCAGGCAATGAAGACAAAACAGTTCATCTTGAAAATAAAAGTGACCAAACTGAGATGATGGTAAGAAGTCCCTCTCCAATTTCTATGTCCAAACTTACTTAGTCATTCCAGACTCACCAATGCAGAGAAATCATGATATATGCTCAAACAACCTGCAAATAAATGTTCAGTCTATGGACTAAAAGACTTAGGTGGGTTGTTATTGTTGTTATTTTTATTGTTGTTGTTTTTGTACTGGGGAGTGAATCCAGGGGCACTCAACCACTGAGCCACATTCCCAGACCTTTTTTGTATTTTATTTAGAGACAAGGTCTCACAGAGTTACTTAGGGCCTCGCTAAGTTTCTGAGGCTAACTTTGAATTCTCCATCCTCCTGCCTCAGCCTCCCCTGCTGCTGGGATTACAGGTGTGTGCCATCATGCCCAGCTTAGGTGAGAATTTGATAACAATCTCAATAAACTTCAAGGGCTGTCTTGAACAAGATAAACGATATTTATTCTGCCACTCAAGAGGAAATAATTAAGATAAATGAGATGCACTTACAGAGAAGAAAATTTTGGATACATACACACACACACACACACATGCACATCCATTTTCTAGAAATTAGAGAATTTTGAAAAGAGAACAGACTGTTTCAAGAAATAGTGATTTCATGACAAATCTGTAATGCCACCTATTTGGGAGGTTGAGGCAAGAGGATCACAAGTTTGAGGCTAGCCAGGGCTACTTAGCAAAACCCTGTCTGAAAATAAAATAGGACTGGGGATGTAGCTCAGTAGTAGAGTGTTGGCATAGCTTATACAAGGCCCTGGGTTCAATCCCTGGTACTGCAAAAAAGAAAAAGAAAGAAAGAATGATTTTCTGTCAAGAGAAAAAGCTGGATAACCACCTATTGGAGATATTATCAAAAAGTTGTTAAGAGTTTATGATTCTGGGGCTGGGGTTGTAGCTCAATGGTAGAGCACTTGCCTTGCATGTATGAGGCACTGGATTCAATCTTCGGCACCACATAAAATAAATAAATAAATAAATAAATAAATAAATAAATAAATGTATTGTGCCCATCAACAACTAAAAACTTTTTTTAAAAGAGTTTATGCTTCTGTCTCTATTACATTTTTTTTTCTCTTAGTGAGAGACGTAGGACATATATTAAAACTGCTATTTATGGAAAAGAATGATGAAGTTCAAAGAGCATATTGATTAGAACTCTCAATTATGAAGTAACTTGAACTAAACAAAGCTGAGAGAAAAAAAAAAATTGCTGTAAAGATTAAGTGGTATTTCCCAGAACCTAAGGGCAGTAGAGGCAGCTAGGCCCTCTACTGGGACTGAAGCCATCACAACCTTCTCTCTGTCTTGACTATTTCAATCATACAACTGCTTTGTTCTCAAGTTCTGCAAATGCATTTTCTATGCTTCCCAATCCCATAACAGGTAGAAGGTGTTCACGCCACAGCTCCTGAGTTTACTTCTCCATCATTTGAGAGACCAGTCCATAATGATTGGATGCCTCAATTGTTTTAGACACTAGGGAGCCAATTAATTATTTCCCCTTATGAATTGTATGAATTGAGAAATGGCTACAGTAAAACTGGATTAGAGAATGTGGTTTGGGCAGAAAATGTAGTTTTCTAACACTTTCTTTTGAAATAAACTTACCCAATCCAGGCAGATCATCCAGAAAATGCATTTCTTGCATCTCAAGAGCAGTCCTGACCTGGTGAGCGTATCACATGAGGAAGGATCCAGGACATGACCACACTCCACTTGCACGCATGCAGACAGAGAAAAAAGGGTTTGGTCAGACACATGCAATGACTTTTTCTCAACTTACTAATGAAGTCAGTCCACCAACTCCCACAAGGATGAATTGCTTTAGAATGGAGAGAAAGGCAGACACTTTCTCTAAAATATTTCTAAGAGATTAAGAATCTTATACAATGGGCGAAGACAGGAACTTGGCAATAGGAAAGCATGTATCTCCCATAATCACCAATTCTTATTTCTGGAGATAGGGATGGTAATTGGCCCACTTTGACCCGGATGTTTGCCTGAGTCCAATTATGGCTTCATCAGCATGTTTCAAATGGAAATAACAGCAGTGTCAGCAGAACAACATCATGGATGTGACAAGCAATTCCTGCTAAAAGATGAGTAGGCCCCACAAATATACTTGGAACATACATACTTCTTCCTTTACATTATAAAGATATTCCTACTAATAATATTCAATTACCAATGTTCAAATACAAACACACACATACACCTTCATTCACACATGCTCTGCAATAGAATACTCAAAGCAATGAACAGATAATCCCTTACATTTGAAATTGGTATTGTTTTAGGGGGTCAACACTCTTGTGCACACTTCCAAGTGATGTTTGTTTCCTCCTCTAGCCTAATTATAATTTCCTTCTCGTTTTCTTACATTTTAAGGATTACAAATTTTAGTAAGTCAATCCATGAACTCCCAATTCAAATTTAATCAGATTTAATCCTTAATCACCTCCAGGATATCTAATACTTGGGGAAAATATCAATGTAAAGAGGTAATAGTGGAAAGAAAAGTCTACAGAAATGATCACTAGTCTAGAACATATGATTTATTGTGCCAGACAGTGGCAGATTGGAAAAATAAAAAAAATTAGTGATTGGTGTGGGCATAATTTTGACTACTCTTACAGTTTTCTCAGTGATCTAATAGTGAACTTCTAATAACTCTTCCTTGGATTATGTCTGAAGATTTTCTCAGAATTGAACCTGCATTCTTTCCTGGCATGAGTCAACTATGAACCCCTTTTACCAGGCTTAATTTGGGTTTTATTTGCTTGTTTGTTGCTTTTACTTTTTACTGGCACTTTAACTCCAGACTTTATAGTCTGGTTAGCTGTCACATTCATTTTGGACTCTTTTGCTAAAATCCAACATCAAAAATCTTGTTATGTCATGCCCTGAAAATTTCCAGGCTTCTGAACTGAATATCCAATACTTGCCCACTCAACTCAGGGATTTGTTTGTTTGTTTGTAATTCATACTATTCTCCAGGACGTGAGTTAGGGTATCTGGTCTGGTGTAAGGTAGCCAGAATAGCAATCTGGTTTTCTTTTTAATCAGTCATGGAATATAGTCCCTGTTTTTCTATTTTAGCCAGTGAGCGGGCTACTTTGGAAGGATGAGAGTGAGGAGGTAGGTTTATGATCAGTGTTTTCCCCTTCTTCTGCTTCCTCCAGGATATCCCCATTCCTGTTTCCAGGATCCTGCACTTTCCCAGTCAAGAGGTTTATTTATCCTTTCTATAAAATTGGGTATCAGTTCAAGACATGACTACTACAACTACCATCTCCTGATAGATTTTTTTCTCTGAAACTCATCAGTCAATTTGGAAGCTTGAATTTTCTCTATGTGCTTCCAATCTAGCAAAACCAACTTGATTTTTTTCTTCTGCTATACTTTTCATTGGTAGCTACAAAAATGTAGCTATATAAATATTCTCCACCAGGACCCCTGATGGCTTGGTGGACAATGGTCTGTATTATAAGAGACAATGAGTAATTTTGACTAGTTACTTCAATATTGCATAAGGATGACAAATTTCTAGCCTAAGATTGGAGAGTAGACAGGGATTGTGAGTTTCCTCCCTAACCCACAAGCAAGTCTTTCTTTACTAATTAAGAATCTCTTACTCAAAACCCTATCACAGATACCAATACTTGTATTAAATGTCTTTGTTGCCACAAACTGTATGTAGCAGAAACTATCTCATTCTAGCATAAACAAGAAAATAGCTTCAGAATAAAGAAGGTTAGGAAGTCAGTGATGTAGTTCAGTGGCAGAGAGCACTGGCCTACCGTGCATGAGACCCTGGGTTCAATCCCTAGCACCAAATAATAATAAATTTAAAATAATAATAAAGAAGAGCAGTCAGGACTGAGGAAGAAGCTGAACAGTTAGATTTTTTTTCAATCTCTTATCTTTTTCTGTCTGCACGTTTGTTTCATTTTTCTCTCTCTAAAGATAGCCTTTCTCAGTCCATATTCCAGGTAGATCATGGCCACTCACAGCTTCCAAGTTTATGTCTCCTTTATTGGAGAGACCAGGAATAATATGCTAAAATCATATTTGTTTTCATTCAGGTATATCCAGAAGGAAAACCTGACAGGCCCTATTTGTCCTTCCAGTGAAACTTGATCAGTGATGTTTGCCCGACATTCAGATATCTTTCTAATTATAGAGAATCTCAAGTTAAGTGGACAGAAATTCCAGCTCCTGGTTCCTTTGTTTCTAAAGCAAAGACATGTGATTTAAGTTAGCTAATCTGAAGCTCTTGCCTAGAACTTTGAATCTGGAGGAAGTGACATGCACTATTTGGATTACTATTTCCTCTATAACTTTAGCATAATTGGCAGTGACATCTCATTCTGGTGGCAGTAATAGAAGTGGTAGCAGTGTCGGCAGTACATTCCAGTGTCTGGTTATTTGGTGATGACTGCTTGGCAAGGATAGCTGCCCCATCCTAGCCTGTTTCTTTCTGCAGCATGATTTTGGTTGTATTGGATTATGACCTCCCTTGATTATTGCCCATTTTTTCCAAGCCCAATTTTTCAGGGATTCTTATCAATTATGTAAGCATTCCCAATTTTTTCCAATATTTTTTTTTCTTCTTAAATATACCAGAGTCTTTTTATGTTGTTTATACATAAGAACTTACCTGCATTTCTTTCAGGTACCAGTGGGTCTGGCTTTTGTAGAGAAAACCTCTTTATTAGAAGTATACCCTGTAAATAGGAAGCACAGTTCCCAGGGAAGAGAGGGTAGGCAGATACCTCAATTCATGTCTTTTTACATTGCTGTATAGCTAGTTGCCCAAGACCATAGAGATGATTCATATAAGAAGATAATATATATATATATTTTTTCCCAATCAATATAGCAATTATTCTTTTGTTCCTAGGATTAATTTTAACTTATGAATTGGTAGTTTGTGGGAAATATAAGGTTATGAATAGAAAGGCTAACATAAATACTTCACAGTCTCAATCATTTCCTCTTATATCAAATTTAAAACCCAATTTATCTGGAGACATAGCTCAGTTGGTAGAGTGCTTGCCTAGCATGCTCAAGGCCCTGGGTTCAATCACCAGCACTGCAAAAAATAAAATAAAATAAAAAACAATTTAGAAGAAGAAAAGGCTGAATTCAATCAAATAACTTGGTTATTCAAAAATAATTGCTTACTTAACTTCATTCCTTTAAACTTTGTAAATATGTCCTAAACACTACTATGCTAATATGGGACAGAGAAATGAATGAATAATCAAATTCATAGTTAAATTTAAAATTTTATTAAAAAGTACTTTGATAATTTTCAGCATGTAACATAAAATATAACCTACTGACTTGAGCTTTATCTCCTTTCATTGGCCTATTCATTTCTTTAGAAGAAATTAATTTTTGAAATTAACCAAAATTATTTTTAAAAGGGAATAATTTGGATATTACGTCCCAAATAAATAAATGTTGCTATTCGAATTTTACTTCTATACAACTAAGATTATATTTAAAATCTCAGAGTAGGCTAGGGTTACCGTTTAATGGTATAAAATGAACTTTGCATGTACTTGGTCCTAGATTTGATCCTCCGGACTCCCCTACCAAAAATAATATTCAAAGTAAACCTGATATGATATACCAAGATTATCCTTCCCAATGAGTAAAATTAAGTGGAATTTTAAATTAACTGAGGACTCCTGAAGACATGAATGAGACTACTAGAATTCCATAAAGTTTGTTTCTATAATTCCATTAGCTAAGGTTGGAACAGATAATACAATGTTTAAATGTTTAAGAATATTTGCTTCAATACATTTGAAAATGCCAAGTCATTCTTCTTAAGTTAATTGGCAAGCTATTGTATATTTGCAATACAGACTTTGGCTTTTTTTGTAGTAATAAAACAATATCTATCCTTCTGAGATTTTGTCTGCAAAAGAATTATAAAGGAAATTAGAAAGATGGTTAGCAATCACATATGCCTTCCTAAGACAGCAATTATATAGTAAATGGAAACACAGACAAGCACTGGTGATAACAGATATGTTTTACTCTTTACTTCATGACTGAGAAGAGCTTGTAATTCAACTTCCAAATATGAGAGGCAAAAGCAACAACACATTGCCATGGAATTATAGAATGTTAGATCTGAAAGGAACCTTGATGTATTAATCAGCTACTGCTATATAACAAGCCATCCCAAAACTCAGTGGCTTAAACCCACAATTATTTATTTTTGCTGACAAGTCTGTGTATTACCTGAGTTCCATGTGTTTCTCATTTTCCCCAAACCACAAACAAAATAATATTATTATTTTAAAAGTTGACACTTGTTGAAAGCTTATCATATGCCTGACTGTGTTTAAAATATTTAAAAATATGATCTCTCTTACTCCTCAAAATAAATAAATAAGTTTAATACTATTAGCTTCCTAATTTTACAAGGGAGGGAATTAAGGAGGAGCCCTCCCAGGTTCAGGTGTGGACCTAGAAACACAAACACAGGTCTGCCCTACACCAAATCCTACGTTCTTAACCATTCTGCTGTCTAGCACTTTATGAAATAGTCTATTCATTTTTAGGGAATTCTAACTGCTAAAAAGTGCTTCTTTTACATTCAGTGAAATTACTTTTTTCTATAATGTTTCATCACTGATCTTAATTTGGCTCTTAAGCATATATAAAATAAAAAATAATATTTCATAAATTGAGTGATATAGTGAAAATGCCTGAAAAACAGCATGTGTTCGACAAAGATAAATCTAAATCATTCCCACAATAAGTGTAACAGTCACTGAAAAAATATTTAAGCAGGCAGGACCAGCATTAACTGCAGTCTCACCAGCTTGTACATACCCATTTATACAAAAAAAACTATCAGACGAGGATAAATACAATGTCTAAATCCAGATATACTGTGTCTATAACATTTCTTTTATCTACCAGTCCAGTTATTGTAAGATAAAAGAAAATGACAATTAAAAGGGATTAGGGCCGGGCGCGGTGGTGCACACCTGTAATCTCAGCACTTGGGAGGCTGAGGCAGGAGGATCGCGAGTTCAAAGCCAGCCTCAGCAACTTAACGAGGCCCTAAGCAACTCAGTGAGACCCTGTCTCTAAATAAAATACAAAATAGGGCTGGGGATGTGGCTCAGTGGTGGAGTGCCCCTGAGTTCAATCCTCAGTACCAAAAAAAAAAAAAGGGATTAGGAAGATAAGGGAACATTAAACAATGCTTTTTAAAATTAATAAGCACATACTTTATTAAGAAGTAAATAGGTCCAACCTACCATTCACTTTCTTTATTAATGGAAAAAACTGAATTAGTTCAAAAGCAGTGTTGCTTATGCTAAAGGTTGACCTAGTGATGTGATAACTGAGTACATAATCACTATTGGGGATAATATGGTTGTAAAAGATGATTTTCAAAATGGTAAAATACAAAAATTAAATCAATAAATATATTAGGGGCTGGGATTGTGGCTCAGTGGTAGAACGCTTGCCTAGCACATGTGAAGCCTTGGGTTCGATCCTCAGCACCACATGAAAATAAAATAAAGATAAAAAATTTAAAAATAAATAAATATATTAAAGATTTTATGCAATCATTATTTAATGAGAAATGGGATGGATATGTGCACACAATCAGGAATGCTGAAGTGAACTTGCTAATAGATGCAAAAGAAAAAAATAGATACTAAAAATCATTTGTATCTCCATAATAAAATTAATTTGCATAACCATAAAGAATAATTTGCATTTGACTAAGGTAAGTTTCTTACACATTTCTGAGTTGTAAAATAGATCAGTTAAGGATAGTCCTAGGTATGGGACCCAATAGAGAACTTTGAAGGGTAAGACAGACAATATCAGACATTCCAGTGAAAAGATACCTAAAAATCATGCACATTTCAAAAGCTCCCACAGTTCTTCCTGATAGGGTTTCTAGAAGGACATCAAAGGGGAAAACTGGGAGAATTTTGCTAATTAAATGAAAATTTGCAACGTTTGAACTACTTTAATTTTCTAAAAAAGCCATTATATGAGAATCTATAAGAAAATGAATCATCCAAGAAAATCACAAAATTATTTTTTTAGATTCTTCTTTGTCAGATTTTTCAAATTAACCTATTAATCAAGGTCAGATGGAAATAGAAGAAGATGAAGTTGAAGAAGAGGAGGAGGAGGAAAGAAAAAAGAAGAGGAGGAAGGAAGATGGAGAAGAAAAGGGGGAAATCTAATAATTTCTCTTCATATACTTTTTCACTTGTCTGCCAAAAAACCTTATTTAAAAGTGATATTATAGAGATTGAAGATGGCAGAGTAGAGGAAGCCGCATTTTCAGTTGCTCTGTGGATTGGGATTCAATCAGTGGGATTACTGCTTCTCAGCAAAGTGGGTGAAAGAGGGAATTCACTAAAATTCAATAGAAGACTGTCAGAATATCTTTGAAACTCAGAAATACCTGTGCACTGATTAAAGAACAAGAAAAAGTACATTGGAGCCAAGCCAGTTGCAGAAGTGGCAGCAATAATAGCAGCGGCTCTGTTTCACCAGAGGGGTGGGAGAACAGAGAGAGAGAAACATAATGGACCTTCTTGGAATGGAAAAACCTGTAGATTAGAAATAAAGCCTGAGCTTAGCTAATCCAGAGGCTGCACAGTGAACTGGTGTTTAAAAAGTGAGTCTGATGGCTCACCATGACCAGAATAAGAGTGTTGCGGAACGGAACAGGCAGGTGTGAATAGGCTCAGGGACTAAGCCTGGGAAGCACGTATTTTGGGACAACATAGTGTGTATATGATCAGTTCCCCTACCCCGCAAAGTAGAATTCATGGGAGGCCCCTGAAATCTAGACTCCCAGCAGAGATTGGCATCCATCTGTGTTAATCTCTCCAGAAAAAAATGCCATCCAACAAAGCCCGTAACGCGTGATTAGACCTAAGCCCCAGCTACTGGACCTCCCCTCATAGAACTCTGTAGCAGTCCCACCCCAGGAGTGCATTGATCTGGTCTGTGTGGACAAAACTGCAATGGACAATACTAACCATTTCATATGACCTTATGGTGAGAAGGGAAGCTGAGAGCTATTTCAATCAGCTTCAGTTTTAGGCCTCTCTAACTGGCAGCTAAGTGAGCAACACAAAAAGAGGAAGGGGTTAACAACTCCCTGCCTTTGCTCTTCCTCTCAGTGCTCTTCCTCTCTCCAGGAAGAGAGAGAAAGAAGGACAGTTGGGCATTGGCAGAAACCATTCATTATTTTAACCACCTCAGTGAAGAAAATTCTTTCATTTGTCATGAAAAATCTTTTTACTTTGTGTGTGTGTGTGTGTGTGTGTGTGTGGTATTTTGTGTGTGTGTGATTGGTTTGTGAATGGATGTGGATATGTATATGTGTGTGTACACATACACACACATATACATATTGTTTCTTTTTCCCCCGCATTTTTAAAAAATATTTTTTCAGTTGTCAGTGAACTTTTTCTTTTTCTTTTTTTTTTATATGCAGTGCTAAGAATTGAACCCAGTGCCTCACACATGCTAGGCAAGTGCTCTGATTTTTGGCATTTTTTATGATAGTTATTTTTCTTTTCCTTGTCTTTTGAGGGCTACGGGTTTGGGGTTTGTTTATTTTTGTTTTGATTTATGTTGTGCCTGTTTTTATTTTCTTTCTTTTATTCTCCCACTAGCAGTTGAATTCCCTTTAGTTTGTTTTTTTTATTTTTTTTTCCTATTTTTTTTTCTTTTTTTTTTTTGGTACCATGGATTGAACCCCGGGGTGCTTAACCACTGAGCCACATCTCCAGCCCTTTTTATTTTTAATTTTGAGACAGGGTCTCGCAAAGTTGCTCAGGGCCTCACTAAGTTGCTGAGGTTGGCTTTGAACTTGTGATCCTCCCTCAGCTGCCAGAGTTGCTAGGATAACCTGTGTGTGCCACTGCACACAGCTTCTTCCCTCTTGGGACTTGGTACATTGGTACATCTCTTCTGCTGTTCACATTTTGAACATACTGAAGTTTCTTCTATGTTCAAATTTTCTTTTCTCTTAATTAAACATTTTTATCATTTTTTAGAACTATTTGATTTATATTACTCCTGCTCCACCATTCATGTTGTTGCATTTATTAGTGTTGTACAATACATAGTTAACATCTACTGTTTAATGTCAGACCTAGTTCATGGTTATTTACTGTTTTTGCTAGGGACAATTGCTGACTCACCATTCCTGTTTTTGTAGTAATTAGTGTTGTATCATAGTAGACACTAGGCATTTGTTTTAATGCTGCATATCATTTGCTTCAGGTTCTAGCAATCTACAGGGACACTACAAGTTCACAGGTAGAAATTGCTGCTGAACCAACCCTAGCCAATAGGGTTGATCCACACACAAATTAATCACATTCAAACTTCAGTTACACTTTAATACAAAGACTAAAAGAGACAGAAATCCAAACGAACAATCAGGCCCCATGCAGGAATGACTAGTGATAGGTCCTCAGGTCCTACTCATGCACATCATCTCCTACAGGAAAAACAGAACACAAAAATTGTGGCTCCAGTGGTAGAGCCCTTGCCTAGCACATGTGAGGCACTGGGTTCAATCCTCAGCAACACATAAAAATAAATAAAATAAAGGTATTGCATCCATCTACAACTAAAAAATATTTTTTAAAAAAATGCCCATATTACCAAAAGCAATATACAGATTCAATGCAATCCTCATAAACATTTCAATAACTTTCTTCACAGAACTAGAAAAACAGTTCCAAAATTCATTTGAAAGATAGAAGATGCAGATAGCCAAAGTCAATCTAAGCCAAAAAAGCAAGGCTGGAGGCATCACAACACCTGAGTTCAAATTATACTATAGAGTCATAGTAACAGAAACTGCATGGTACTGCATAAAAATAGACATATAGAACAATGGTACAGAATAGAAAACAGAGATAAACACATTCAGGAACAGTCGTCCGATCCTTGACAAAGATGCCAAAAACATATGTTGGAGAAAACATGGCCTGTTTAAAAAATGGTGCTGGAAAAACTGGTTATCCATATGTAGAAGCATGAGACTGGAACTTAATCTCTCATCCTGCACCAAAGTCAACTCAAAATGGATCAAAGACCTATGAATTAGAACAGAAACTATGCAACATTTAGAAGAAAATGTGTGGTCAATACTCCAAATTAAGGCACAACTACTTTCTCAATAGAACCCTAAAGGTCAGGGAAAATGCCAAGAGTTAATAAATAAAATAGCATGAAATTTAAAATTTTCTGCAGAGCAAAGAAATATGAAGAGAGAACCTAAAAAATGGGAGAGATATCTTTGCAAGCTAGTTTTCTGATAGGATTAATATCAACAATACATAAAGAACTCAAAAAACTTAACACACACACACAAAATAAATCACCCAATTAATAAATGGGCAAATGAACTAGAGAGACCCTTCTCAAAAGAAGAAATACAAGTGGCTAACAAATACATGAAAAAATGTTCAACATTATTAGCAATTAGGGAAATGCAAATCAAAACTACACTGTGATTTCATCTCACTCAAGGTAGAATGGAAGCCATCAAGAATAAAAATTATAATAAATGCTAAAGAGGATATGGAGAAAAAGGAACACTTTTTCATTGTTGGTGGGACTATACATAAGTACAATCACTATGAAAATCACTATGGAGATTCCTCAAAATATTAGGCATGGAACCACAATATGACCCAACTATACCACTCCTCAGTATTTACTCTAAAGAATAAAATCATCATACTATAGTAATATATTAATACCTATGTTTGGAACAGCACAATTCACAATAACCAGACTATGGAACCAGTCTAGGTGCCCATCTGTCCATCAGTGGATGAATGCATAAAGAAATATGGTATATATACACAATGGAGTTTTATTCAGTCAAAAAGAAATTACGTAATTTGAAGGAAAATGGATGGAATTTGAGAATATTATATTAAGCAAAAAAAGTCAAACTCAAAATCAAGGTCATTTATTTTCTCTCATATGGGGAAACTAGAGAGGAAAATAAAAAATAAATTTGGGGGTAAAGGTTGCATGAAAATCAAAGAGAGATCAGTATAGTAGAAGAAAGGGATAAGGGGAAGGAGGAAAGGAGAGTAGGGAACATACTGTGGAATGATAATCATCAAATTATATTTTTGTATTGTGTACATGTACAAAAATATGTAACAACAAATCCCACCATTATGTACAACTATAATGCACCAATAAAAAATAGAAAAAAGTGATATTATGCAACTAATGACATTTTATATGTTCAGATGATTGCTAGCAAGCTTAAGAAAAAAATTTTCAGGGCTAGGGTTGTGGCTCAGTGGTAGAGCACTTGACTAGCATGTGTGAGGCACTGGGTTCAATTCTCAGCACCACATATAAATTAATGAATAAAATAAAGGTCTATCAACATCTAAAAAATATTTTAAAAAAGAAAAAATTTCCTCTGATGATGTTTTCATTAAAAGATCATTGAATGATATTTAAAAACTGGAAAATAAAATATAATGAGGTCCAAGAGGCACATTAAATACATTCAGACTGGGTGCAGTGGTATATGCCTGTAATCTCAACAACTCTGGAGGCTGAGGCAGGAAGATCACAAGTTCAAAGTCAGTCTCAGGAACTTAGTGAGGACCTAAGCAGCTTAGTAAGATAAGACCTTGTGTCAATTAAAAGATGGGATGTGGCTCAGAGGTTAAGCATCCCTGGGTTCAATGCCTGTAAACAAAAATAAATAAATAAATAAATAAAGTTGAATATTACTAGTTATTGGAAAAATTCAAATCAAAACCAAAATGTAATACTACTTCACATCCATTAGAAAGACTTTTTTTAAATTTGGTACTGGGGATTGAAACCAAGAATGCTTTACCACTGAGCTACAACCAAAGTTCTTTTTATTATTATTTTTTTTATTTTTAGGATTGTGCTAAATTGCTGAGGATGGCCATGAACTTGTGATCCTTGTGCCTGGGCCTGCCACATCACTGTGACTTTTCAAAATGGAAAATAAAGTATTGGTAAGGATGTAGAGAAATTGGAATCAATGTGTGTCACTGATACAAATGTAAAATGGTACAGTCACTAAGGAAAACAATATGGCAGTTGATCAAAATGTTAAAGATCAAAATACCATAGGATTCAACAATTCCATTTTTAGGTATATACCAAAAAGAATTGCACATAAGGGCCTAAACAGATACTGTACTTGTATAATAGTGTTCATAGCAGTATTATTAACTGATTGGGTTCAGAGAACATTGTCATAAAATATTTTCAGATGAAGGAATTTCAGAAAATAGCAGAAGTAGAAAGGTTGCATCTACATTCCCTCAACCTTTTCCTGGAGCAGGTCATAAAACCTAGGAAGGATTTCAAACCTTCCCTAGAAGCAGGTCATAAGATCCTCAGATGAGCTGTGTTCTTCATGTATCTAGAGGAAAGGAGCCAAAGCAACAGAGATGCCATGGAGAATCTGAACAAACTGGCCTAAGTTTCCCCAGTGTATTGCCATTAGTTCATATCTCCTTTGTCACTCCTATTTCTCCATATCTATCCATTTCTCCATCAAACCTAGCATAAAAATACATACATGTTTAGCCTATTTCGTTGGAAACTTCAGTTCCGTATGAAGGCTCTCAAGTCCATCCAACTGATAATAAATACATTTATGTGCTTTTCTCTTGTTACTCTGTCTTTTATTTTAAGGGCCTCACCCATGAACCTAGGATGAGTGAGGAAAATAAATTTCTTTTCTTCTCCATCACAATAGTCAAAAGGTAGAAGCAACCAAAGTATTCATCAACAGATAAACTAAATGTCCTATACATGAAAGAGGGACCAGTCACTGACCTAACCAACTCCATTTTATTTCACTTTGACACTATTTACCTTTCTAACTTCTTTTTTGAACCATTTTTTTCCGCAATTCCTTGTATTTCTAGTCTAATTAATAAATATCTTTATAACAATGGACTGAAACAACACCAAAGCAATGGCCAGCCTCACAGAACAGATCACCCCATTGAGATTGCCTGCTAAGTGGGAGCAGTTATCACATGATAGAACCAAGGCTGCCCCCCTGAGCAGATGCAGTTATCTCATACTGGAAACCAAATTACCTTTCAACAATAATGACCTTCCCAGAGCTTCGCAGAGAGATAATGATCAACCAGATCATCACCTGGCAAGATGACCTACTCTGCCAGCTATACAAAACCCCTCAGTCATACAAACTAAATTCTTACCTTTGTTCCCCTTTTCTATTAAACCTCAAAGTTTCTGTCAGCCTCTAGAAGACAGATCTTTGGTACCTGTACCCCTATATTTATTCTTCAAGATATGATGACACTAATTAAAGCTCCTTTCTGGCCCTTCACCACTGCCTGTCTCTTTTATTGGCATATTGAAAATAAGTGGGAAACCTCTGGAACAAGGGGACCTTCACCATAGAATGCTGGTAACATACATACCTTGGAATATTATTGAACACTTAAAAGGAATGAATTTCTGGGTTGTGATGTGGTCAGTGGTAGAGTGCTTGCCTAGCATGTGAGAGGCCTTCAAACCCCAGGACCACACAAAATGCAAACAAAAAAAGAACAAAATTCTGATATATGGTAGATGGTAGAATATGTATAAGCCTTTATAAGTAACATGCTAAGTGAAATAAGGCAGAAACAAGAAGACAAATATTTATATGAGACATCTAGAATGTCAAATTTGTAGAGAAAGTAGAATTGAGATTTCTAGGGACTTGCAGGGGAGGGATGGGGAATTATTGTTTAATGGGCACAGAATTTTTGTTTCAGTGATGAAAAAGTTCTGAAAATGGACAGTGAGAATATTGCACAACGATGTTAATGTACTGAATACAAATGAACTGTAAACTTAAGAATGATCAGATGGTAAATTTTACGTTATGTATATATTTTACCACAATTTTAGAAAAGAATCATTAGTTGGAAGTCAACTAGGTTTCAAAGCTCTTTCAGAGTTATAAACACTCCAAATTGGCTTCCATTTAAAATTTCTCTCATCAATTAATCAATAAACATTTATGGAGAACTTTTCTGATAAACATGGAATTAGCATAGCAGAAAATTCAAAATACTATGACATCTTTTTCTGAAATCCATTATTTAGTTCTTCCTTAATTGAGAATAAGGGACTTTTTTAAAAAAAATTTTATATGGTTTTGTTTTCTTTTGTTGGGAAGGGGTTGTTAATAGGTATGCTGAGGGAAAAAAATTCTTTCTCATCACAAATAACTGTGTGTTTTATCATTGAACAAAGTTAAATAGGTTTTTTTTTTTTAACTGTGGGACTTCATATAGCCTTTAATATGCTAATGTGTATTTTGAATCTCCACAACAGGATTTAGTAAGCAACAATCCTAAGCTTATTTGATCAGGAATTCTTTGTTCTCTTGGAGCCCAATTAATTAACATGTCCCTTTGTACTGTGCCAATAGAGTTGAGCTACAGACCTACAGCTATGTGGGGAATTCTCTTTATACAGGGCTAACTGCATTAAATGATCTATAATTATGGTATAAATTTGTAGTTTATCACAAAGTGTTCTAGAATGTGTACATGACTATTTTAAAGATTTTTAAGAACTTAAAGTATAGATTAAACTTTAGAGACCAAAAGAATAATTTTCTAAAATAATTTTGTGCCTCAATTTTATAGTTCTTTATCTGTTTTAGATAGCACTGAATATTCCAGGAAAAATACACTTGCAGATTATGCAGATAATTATGAATCTGATTTTGTGATATGTAACTTTCAAATATTTTAGTAATAAAAAAATACACCAATTCTTTTTCTTTTTTCAAATATTTTTAGTTGTAAATGGACACCAGAACTTTATTTTATTTCTTTATTTTTATGTTGTGCTGAGGATCAAACCAGTGCCTCACGTGTGCTAGGCAAGCACTCTACTGAAGCTAGAACTGACAGGCAGTTAGTGTAGAAATCAGGGAATCTGGTCAAATTGAGGAATGGAGTCTGGGAAGTTGGAGACGCCCCTGGGAGATTGGAATGTCATTGCCTCCAGAGCCCTTTGATCACCAAGGTTACCTGCTTAACTGCCCCTCCCCAAAAGCTGTAGGCAGGGAGTTGGTAATTAATGCCTCCTGGTCCCCCACTTGAATCTCCATGTGGCCCTTCCCCCTGCCATTCACACCTCACCTTTTTGCTGTGTCACCACCGCCATATGGGCAGGAAGGAGAGATAAGGGTCAGAGGAAGAGGCAGAACAAAGAAGACCCTAACCTATAAAAGAGGGAGGGTGCACTCACTTCTTGGGGATTCCAGAACATCAGCCATGGCCCCCCTTCTCCCTCTTGGGAGAAATTTGTATTACTACTTTTAAATAAAGCCTGCTTAATATGCTTGCCTTGGCGTGCTTCTCTGGCATACTTCAACACCAAAGGAAGCAGAACTCGACACCGGTATGTGACCACATAGTCACAGTGGGACAGTATCACTACCACTGAGCCATAACCCCAGCCCCTCAATCTTTTCTTGGTAAAAGAATTCCTACCAAGTTGCATCTAATCAATGTAAATAAGGGCCTGTGATTTCTCTCTCTGCCTTTGGATAACTGGAATTTTATGAGGCCAATTCTTTAGTTTGTTTTTTAGAGACCTAGTCTTGCTATGTTGCCCAGGTTGGCCTCAAATTCCAACCTGGGCTCAAGCAATTCTCCTGCCTCAGACTCCAGAGTAGCGAGATTACAGCCATATGCTACCATGACCTGTTTTTGAAGATAATTCTTAATCTATATTTTAAAAAATTTATTTTGCAGTGTGTGGGATTGAACCCAGGGCCTTTGTACATGCTAGCAAGTGTTCTACCACTGAATTACATTCAAAGTTTGTAATTTTTAAAAATGTTTTTAGTTGTCAATGGGACTTTATTTATATGCGGTTCTGAGAATTCAACTCAGTGCCTCACACATGCTAGGCAAGCTGTCTGCCACTGAGCCACAACCCCAGCCCATCCAAGTCCATAATTTTAAATGTCTCCCCCCTCTGTACCTCCCATTATTAGATCTAGCATTAATTCTCAACTGTTGTTAGGTCTTTAGGCCAATGTAACTCCATTTTGAAAAACAGCACCTGCCCACCCAGGCACAACCTTCCTGGTAGGCCCACTCTGAAAGAGTCCCAGTAACCAAAACCACAGCAAAGATGTCAAGTAACAGTCACAGGGCCAGACAGGTTTGTTTTTTTTTTAACTACTCCATTGCACATGACTATATAGTTTAGAACTTTTTCCTGCTGACTGCTGTGCTTTGCAGAGGGGCAGCCTGGCAGATTCTCTCTGTCAATAAACCTTTGCTTGAACTCAGAGCTGTGTCTCATGGATATTTGTGCCAGTTATCCTAACATTCTGGTGCCAAAACCTGGGAGGGGAAACAGTCACTGCCTGCTTGCTCTCCCCTCACGGGGATCAGAGCCACCTTGGCCATGCCTCCTCCTCTCTGGCCAATATTCACAATAGGGCATTTCTGCCTCTTGACATTGCCAACCTCCTCACCCACCATAGAATTTGACTCTGGACAGCCTTCCCTCTACTGGCAGTGACTCCTCAGAGCTCTTCTATGGTGGCCCTGAACTCTCCCTCCCTCTCTATGAAAATCCCAGTGCTGGGTCAGGGTCTCTCTCAGCTTTGGCTGCAGACCTGTCAGGGACAGTGACGACCTCACTGATGGTCTGCTCCTACGTGGGAAATCAGAGAGGTTGTGGAGACGCCCCTTCCTCTCCTATTTCCCTTCTCTGGGCTCCTGAGAACTCAGCCATAGGCTCTGTGCCATCTAAATCCTCTGTGATCCCACCCTCTTGGCTGTACCCTCAAAAACCTTCAGCCTCTCCATTTGACTCCAGATCACAAACCTCGCAGGCTCATTTTCTATTGCAACACAGCCTGACCCCAATATAAGTTAGATAATGACTCCTCTTGGCTGGAGAATGGGACTTTCAATTCCACCATTATACAGGATTAATACAACTTTTGTCACCACGGCAGCAAGCAGATAGAAATTCCCTATGTTCAAGCCTTCTCTTCTCTTCCCTCTCGTCTCTCTTTGTGCCAATCTTGCTCCCCTGCACAGGTCTTCTTTGCTCACTCTCCCTAACCCTTTCATCTCCCAATCCAAACGACTTTCCCTCTTTTGACCCACAAGATCACTCTTCACTTCCTCGACCTCCACCTTAGAGTTCTTCAACTGCTGACCCAGCCATACCTTCATCACCTCACTCAGACACACCTTCACTAAATAGAGACCCATCTTCCCAGTGTGGTCCTATCCTTCACCCCCCTCACACAACATGGGAATCACTCATTTACCTCAAAATCAAACACCTTGTTAGGCTCAGCACTTGAATTTGGCCACAATACAAATTAGATAATCTGCACCAATGGCCCAAATATGGAAACTTTGATCAAGAAATTCTCCAAAAATTAAAAAATCATTTATTGCAAAATGGCAGATGGAGTAAGGTCCCAACCCAAAGTCATATAAAATAGCCTATTTTAAGTCCTTACCCTCACCTTACCTATGGAGAAAAATTTAACCTGCTTATCACTGAAAGAGAAAAATAACCCTAATCAGCCCAACAGCCAGTGGCATGTCTCAGTAAGGATTATAATATAGCAGCCCCTTCCTCAAAAGTAGTGGGAGATGATATTTCATAATTTTCTGCATCCGAACCTGACCTGATTACCAGTCAGGGAAAAAAGGGTTAAAAAGCCCTAGGCAGCAATTTCCCTTGCCTAGCCTCGCTGAAACCCACATTGGAATGTAAACTGCAGCAGGCCCAGCCAGAGACCAACCTGAGACTAAAAGAAAAATTGTCCATTTTAAACTTCTCCTGGGCTGCAGCACAGAAAAATGGTTTTAAGACACTCTCTCCCTCCCTCTCTTTTCCTCCCCTCCCTCTCTCTCTCTCTCTGCCTTTCTCTCTCTTTCTTTCTCTCTCATGCTATTTTACTAAAATCATTAATGGCCATTATCATTTTTCCTTCTTGGATGTAAAGGTATAAATTCATTCTTTCTAGGTTTTTTCTTCAATAAGGAAGAGGTAAATGCTGTCCAATACACTTGTCTGATACCTTAATTCAGACAAGTGTATTGGACAGTTAAGAAGTAAGATTTGACATAGATGGGATTAATCTTCATAAATGTGTTTGTTAAAAACATCTGATTAATTTACAAAGTTAAAATACTGTTAAATATAACAAAATACTCTTAACCACCTCAGTTCCATGGGGTGATATACTTGAACGTTGTTTGTGTTTTCATATATTAGTGACATGAGGGTCTAAATGAGTGCGAAGAAAATCTGCGCATAAGTAAAGGGCATTTCCAACAAGTGCATATAACTAAGTTGGTTATATGTGAGACAATCAGTTAAAGCTATTTAAGGTTTTTCCCAAAGGTCAAATACTAATGTGCTGATAAAAAACAAGGCATAGCCGGGCGCAGTGGTGCATGCCCCATAATCCCAGCACTTGGGAGGCTAAGGCAGGAAGATTGCGAGTTCAAAGCCAGCCTCAGCAACTTAGCAAGGCCCTAAGCAACTCAGTGAGACCCTGTCTCTAAATAAAATACAAAATAGGGCTGGGGATGTGGCTCAGTGGTGGAGTGTCCCTGGGTTCAATCCCCAGTGCCCCCCAAAAAATAAAATAAAAATAAAAAATAAAATAAAAAACAAGGCTTAATCCATATGTTAAACTGACAAGGATTTCTTAAAAACACTAATTTACTCTTAACATTGTGTCTGTTAAGTTTTATTCTTTAGAGCAATTTATTCTTAAAAATTAGGGCTTGTACAATTACAGTTAAACAACAACTGTTAAGAGTCTTATGCTACATTACAGAGGCTAAATTTTCCTTTAAAAGCTAAACTTGGTCAATATAAAAATATCAGTATGGCACACTGTGTTCATATTTTCCAGATATACAAGTCTTTAATGCAGAAAATTTAAAGGAACATTTTCATTAAGCTGCTGTTCTCCAAACTAAACTTGTCTATAATGGAAACTTTGAACTTGTAAGAATAATGAATTTTACTGGGGATTTATTTATTTCATTTAATGTTCTGTAACTGGACCTCAACCTTATGTTACCTTCTACACTGGGATAAAAATGTAAATGTATTTCTAAAACATAATGAGGGCCTGATCTGTTTAAAGGTTAATATCATGAAAGCATTTTGCCACTTTTCCACACAAAAGGAAATTAAAAACTCTCTCAGCCTTTCTTTGTTTTAGAAATATGGGATTGTGTTCACTAATGCTCATATAGAAGAAAACAATATATGTAAACTTTGTTAAATGACATTTAAGAAAGAGGCAAAGATCAGCTTCAGAATTAGAACACTTTACTAAGATTTGTGAAGAGCCCCAGCTTACCTAAGATAAGGCTCTGCCTCCCACCTCACTGCATGGTAGAATGACTCCATAGTAGGCCAGACTCCAGCTCATTTAAAGTTGTATTCAAAAGATTTATTTTATTGTAATCACAAGTAGAAAATATAATATATAACTCAGTCAAAATTCAAGACAGCTATCACGCAAGCTGAATGTATTTCTATTCTTGCTAGTTTCATTTTTGTAAAACTACTACCTGTTAATATTTTGCAGAGGTACTGCTTCAAGAACACACAACCTAGGTTAACTTGAGATAACAAGCCATCAACTACCTGACAGATAGTATATAATGGTAACTGCCAACACTAATACAGACCCAATTAAATAAAAGGGTAAATGACTGTAAGGTTATAGATATTAAAGTTTAAGACTTGGGAGGCTGAGTCAGGAGGATTGCGAGTTCAAAGCCAGCCTCAGCAACTTAGTGAGGCCCTAAGCAACTCAGTGAGACCCTGTCTCTAAACATAATACAAAATAGGGCTGGGGATGTGGATCAGTGGCCAAGAGTCCCTGAGTTCAATCCCTGGTTCAAAAAAAAAGGACTGGTGAGACTGCCTTGCTGGATGTTTAAGATCAAGTTTAAGATGAAGATTAACATAAAAAGGCAAAAAAACAAAAAACAAAAAAACCCCCCAGTATTTGGCTCTTGCCCTCTGAATCAGCCTGAACCCAGGGAATGGGAGAACTTCTCTAAGGAGGTTTGCAACTCTAGGTCACATGACCTCCTGAGCAGGGAGATTAATGAGACCACTAGAGAACAGAAAGCCAATCAATGAATCTGCTGCAAAGAGGAAGGTCATTGGAAAATGGAGACATCCCTGATGCTTCCAAGGGAAACCACCTCATCAAGGAGACCCTACCTAGCAGATGGCACTAAAAGAGCTAAGAAGGTGCTCTTAAGTTCCCCAAGAGTGACCCCTGTGGGAACTCAGCTGGCTCTTAACAGTAGATAGGAACAAGGTCAATTTGACCAGCCTGGTCTTGAACACGTAGCAAAAACAGTTATAATCAAAATACAGCCATAACTGGGTTTAAAAGGAAAGACAATAATTCCTTTATTGGAACTTAACCTTCCCAGTAGGCCCACCCCAAAAGAGTCCCAATAACCAAAACCACAGTAAAGACATCAAGTAACAGTCACAGGGCCAGACCGGTTATTTTTTAACTACTCCATTGTACATGACTATATAGTGTAGAGGTTTTTCCTTCAGGCTGCTGCACTTTGCAGAGGGGCAGCCTGGCAGACTCTCTCTGTCAATAAACAGAGAGAACTCAGAACTGTGTCTCTCGTGGATATTTGTACCAATTACCCTAACAACTGTCAACATATATTCCCACATTTTCCAAATATTCTCTAATTTTACATCAATTCTTCAAAATTAATTTAAGTATAATGAGCATCTGGTTAAAGCTGAAAATACAGCAAATTTGAGACTAGTTCATGATTTTAATGATGGTATCAATTACATTTTCATTAGTAGTATCGATTTTATTGTGCATAAAATATCACAAATAAAATTAATTATAATATTTAAATATCCAATACACATATTATTAAGTGAGCTTTCACTTTTGGCTTCCTATTTATTTATTTTTAATATTTTAAATTTCATTTTGTGTGGTCCTGGGGACTGAAGCCAGGGCATTGTGAGTACTAAGCAAGTGATCTACCATTTACATTGTTAGAATATCTAAATAATTGCCCAAGCATTATAAAGGAAAGAAATGATGAAGTTGCCAAGATCAAATAGCTGACTAGACCAAGAACCTTTGCAATGGCATGAAACATCTGCTTATCAGTGAAGGATAAAAGTCTAGATTCAGCAGAGGAAAGAGAATTTAGATGTATACATATACATTGGATGAAGGAGTAAGTTAGCTGAATCTCAAGCATTCTAAACCCTAGGATGTTGGAAAAGAGCAATAAACATCCTACTCTCAGAATTCAAGGGTTAATTCGTACTGGATGACCATGGAGGCCCTCAAGGAGGACACATTTGGGCTGGATTCTGAGAGATAAATAGGATTCCAACAATTTTTTCCAGACCGAGCAGAGAGGCTGAGATGGGAAAGTACAGGGAGTGTGTATCTAGGAATGTAATTTTGTAGTGTAAAGTATAGAGTACATGAGGGACACAGAAGTAAATGAGACTAGAAAAAGCAGACTGAAGTCAGATCATTAATACTAACAAGTTTAGACTTTATTCTCTAAGTAATTGGGAGCTGAGGAAAGTTTTTGAGCAGAGGGCATGATCTGTGTTTCAGAACAATTACTCTGGTGTGCTCATGGGGAATAGATGAGACTGAAATGAGGCGGGGAAGCTAATTAGGATGTTATAATTGTCAAGTGAAAAATGATGAATACTTGATTGAATGGAGAGGAAGCAATAAATAGGAGAGACATTTTAAAAAATTAACTTGGTGAGTTAATCAATTAAAATGCATATAGATGCAAGAAATAGACTCTCTATTGAATAGGATTAACATATAGAAGTTTATTTAATTCAGATAGCTGATATTAGTGCAAAAACTTCACAATATTAGTGACAGCATTTCTCAGTTTTCTTGGTTTTTCTTTCATGCTGTTGGATAACCCTCTTCTCCATAGCCTGCTTTAGATGTGATTGTGCAGAGCTGGTTGCATGGCCTCTCCAGGTGCAGCAGAGGCTGGTAAAATGAGGAACAGGAGTGTCTTGATTATCTAAGACTGAGTATGGTCCATAACTAGAGATTGATCACCTTGTCTTCTTGAAAAACAATTATTAATAAGGAAAACATAGGCCCTGGATAGTAGATGGATAAGTAATATTATTATTATTGTCACAATAAATAATTGGATATGGGGAAGCAGTGGGTTGAAGAGTGTCCTCCCCAAATTCCTGTCTACCCAGATCTTAGAATATGATCTTATTTAGAAATATGGTCAGCTAATGTCCCAATGGAGGATCAGAGGTAAATAACAAATTTGAAATATATAAAGTTTATGCAAAACTATTTCCCCAATACAGACAATTAAATGTATTGTTGTGGATAATGGTGCTGTCAATAAAACATGTCTTCTGATATCCTATACAACAAACACATTTCCATTCAAAATATGTACCAACTCTGTTTTGTTTTGTTTTGTTTTGTTTTGTTTTATGGTGCTGGGGATTAAATCCAGGTCCTTGTACATGTTAGACAAGAACTCTACTACTGAGCTCCAACCCCAGCCCTACCAACTGTTTTTGACAGTTATGGATGTGATTGGTGGAGTCATTACTCTTGGACTTTTAGACATTGAAAGGCAAGAAGATTATGACAGATTATGACTGCACAGAGCTTTTCCTGAACAGGTAGATTTCTAGTCTGTTTTTGTCCTCATTCAAAAGTATGAAAAAAAAGTGGGTGCCTGAGATAATTCACCACTGCCCAAAGATTCCTTTCTTGCTTGCTGGGATGCAAATTTCTCTTTGTGGTACCTCCTGTACTATTGAGAAACTTGCCAAGAAAAAACAGAAACCTTTTACTCCAGAGACAACTAAAAAGCTGTTCCATGATCTGAAGTCTGTCAAGTATGTGGAGTGTTCTGCATTCACACAAAAGGCCTAAAGGAAGTTCTTGACAAAGCAAGGTAGGCTGACCTGGAGCCTCAGAATCCCCAAACAGCCACAGGTGGGTGCTGCTATGAACATCCTTCCAGAGCCCTTTCTGCACAGCTGGGTTTTGGTATCATGCTAAAAGCAATGTTTAACTCAAACTAAAGATTAAAAATTAAAATGCATTTTTGCAATAGTGACAAATGTCCAGCAACTACCCCCACACATTCAGGCAAGACAAAGCCCATAGGTATGGTCTCCCTTCCTTTTCCTATTGGAAATATCGAGGTTCATCAGGGCAAGAATTTCACTTCCACATGTAGAAGGGCACACAGCAATCAAAACCACAGCAGGAGCACCTCACAGTCTGCTACGCCTTTATTTTCGCTGTAAAGATACTGGTCATCAGATGCCTCACAATTTTTGGCATGAACAGCTATTAAGGAAAGAGAGCAAAGAAATACATCTTTTAGCTGTCCCCACCTCCCTTGGTTCCCTTGTGGTGGGGAAAGTCCCCAAGTGCTTTTTGGCAAGGACATAGTTTATCTCTGTTGGTCAGGTCAGACCCCTTCCTTCTCACCTCCTTTGTCAAGGGACTGTGAATTTTTACAGTCTGGTGTTGACCCTTTTCCATTCTGCTCTTCCCTCCAGCTGCTTTTTTTAACATTCCAAGTCATTTTACATTTAAAGCTAAATGGACAAACTGGATTTTCTATTTCTCATATTCCCAATACTAGATAATTTTGTGTAATGGTGTATTGTCAGAAAAGTGATCAATACTAGTTTTTATTTTGCTGTTTAAAATAACTTTTTTGCTTTTTGTTGTTGTTGTTTGTTGAAAAAGCAAGGCATGTTTGTGATGACCAACAGACTAATTCACATGGAAGCTGCTCCCTAATTTCACTCTGGAGAATAATCTGGGACATTTTAGTGTTGCTAAATTGTTGTTGTTGTTGTGGTTTTCCTTCATTTTCAGGGGGAGAATGTGTGTGTGGGGAGGGTTATTTCTTGTCTTGTTTTTTAAAGTTCATTAACCAGTAGGGTGGAGGATGGATTTTTTTCCCACATTCCACTTCCTAGATCTAGTTTAGAAAACACGTCCCCTACGTGGTGCTCTGAGGAAGGGGTAATAATAAATGCCTCATTTAATTGTAACAGTGGTCCCTTTCACCTTCTGAATATAGCTCTGAGGCTTATTTTTCAGAGACAAGTTTTCCTTTTTCTCTTCTCCCTTTCCCCCTCCCTGGGGACAGGGAACAAGATTACCCTGAGCTATCTGTGCTCTACAGGATGCCCACTGAGGATCTGGGAGGTGACTATCTCCCAAATTAACAAGTGAGTCCTAAAGCACCTGTGAGGTTCCTGGAACCCTCTACCAGAGCACACCTGGAATGTAACCCTGGGAGAGTTCCTTTAAACACCACCCCAACTCCCAACCCCCCACCCTGTTCCTCCTGATGGGCAGAATCCCAGCCTTTGGGACAGGAGTTCCCTGTGTTTCTCCTTTGCTAGCAAAGCAATAAACCTTCCTTTTCCTTTTTCTCAAAACCGAGCCCTCGTTATTGAATTGGTATCAGGGACAAGGACCGAGCTTTCAGCAACATAATAACATTTTTTTTCTCTCCACCCTTGAATAGACCCGGTATTTGATGATGAAATTCATGAAGTGTGTAGAATCTGTCTTGTCTCTCCTCTTTTTTAGGATATACTAGGTAGGTACAGAGTTTTAAGGAAATTTAGTTACCATTTCCTCATTTTCCCCCCGCCCCCCAGGGAATTGAACCAGAGGTGCTTTACCACTGAGCTGCATCCCCACACTTTATTTTTTGAGATAGAGTCTTGTTAAGTTTGCTCAGGGCCTCAATAAATTGCTGAGGCTGGCCTGGAATTTGCAATCTTCCTGCCTCAGCCTCCCTAGTCTCTGGGATTACAGGCATACACCATCAGGCCCCACTGCAAGGGTCTTTACAGATGCAAATAAAGGCAAGGATCATGACGAGATCATAAGGGATTAGGGTGAACCCTAAATCTAAATAGAGTGTCCTCATAAGTGCCAAAGATAAAGAAAGCCAGATATTGAAGTGGTAAGGACAGACTTTATTCAGTAATGAACTATTACAATTGAGAATATGATCCAGCGTGAACTAATCTCAATTTTAGTCTGTTTTAAAGAGAGAATTTGGGAAGGGGAATGGTGGGTAAGAGAGTGAAGAAGTGGAAATAAGGCTGCAGATGTAGCTCAGTAGTGAAGCAGCTTTCTTAGCACACACCAGCCTTCAATGTCCAGTTGGGTGGGGTAAGGGCAGGCTGCACTGGTTCAAGTGCTAAGTGGGGCAGGTCAAAGATAAGCTTCTACTCCTACTCTCTGAAAGAGACTGGGAGACCGGATAGTTCAGTGGATATTTTCAGATATCCACTGAAACAAATGGCAGTTGTTGTTGTTTTTTTTGTTTTTTTTTTTTCAGCCTTACGCTTTCCAGACAAGGAACTTGGGACTCAGTGGTCATCCCAAGGAGAAGACCATGAGCTGTTAAAAACTCTGCGGGTGTTTGTGTAAATCTATTAACGAGGGTGGAGAGTGGTGGAGATGGACAAATCATTTGTGCTGAAATTTTGCCTTTTCTGTAGACCAAGTCTGAAGTCTAGTTGAGAAGTAAACTCGGAGAAGCTGACTGACTGAAGTTTGGTCAAGGAAAGATTTTTGTCATAAGAGACAGACACAAAGTTAAGAAGGCCATGTGAAGATGGAGACAGAGATTGAAGACACGTTACTACAAATGAAGAAACACCAGGGGCCATTAGGAACTGGAAGAGACCTGGAATTGTCCTCCGCTAGAATCTCTGGCAGAGTGTGGCTCTGCAGACATCTTCATTGTTTTCCCCACTGAGTTCAGGGGATCAAACCCAGGGCCTTGTGTGTGCTCAGCATATGCTTTACCACTGAGAAAGTCCCTAGACGCTAAAGTTTTGCTGGTTTTTTGGTCTGTTTGTTTGTTTGTTTTGGTATCAGGGATTGAAACCACATGGCACTTAACAGCTAAGCCAAATCTCCAACCCATTTTTATTTTTTATTTTGAGACAGGGCCTCGCTAAGTTGCCGAGACTGGCTTTGAACTTCTGATCCTCCTGCCTCAACTTCCCAAGCCACTGGGATTACAGGCATGCACCACCACCGCCTGGTAAAATTTGCTATTTTAAGCCACCAAATTTATTGTAATTTTTATAGAATCTGTAGGAACCTAATATACAGGTGACAGAGATTGAGAAGGTCTAAGCAACGTGCTTGGGAGAAAATGTCAGAATTCAGAACACAACACCCAAAAGTGTGGTTGCTTGAGATGCTGAATACTTTGAAATGAAATATAGCAGAAGGAACTAGGAAGAAAGTTCTCTCTTCAACCTTCTCCTTCCCTCTTGTCTCTCACCCTTTTTCTTCCCAAAGCAAGTCATGGAAAGCAGAATTCCTTTTCCCTAAGGTTCATCACAGAAACCAGGGCTTCTCTCCCTCAAAATCAGCCATAAAACCAACAAAGTTCACTCTTTCCCTCCTCCCTTGAAGACCCTCACTTTAGAGGGATCCTGCCCCATACCAAGAAAAAAAAAAAAGAAAGAAAGAAAGAAAAGAAAAACCAAGGAAGGAGGGAGTGCCACATGAAGAGGTCAAGAGGCACCTGAGCAGCCAGAACTTGCTGAGTTTTCTGCCTCGGTCTATTTCCTTTAGATCACACCCATTTGTCCAATCACATTTCCACTTGGCTGGCCAATCTTAAACAATCCTAAGCATAAAAGTTTACAGTTTTCCCTGGGTCTTTGGGTCCAGTATTTCTGAAGGCTTCCCAGGCCCCATAAAACTTTGATGAAAAACTTTTGTTTTGTTTTCCTCTCATTAATTTATCTTTTGTTATAGGAGTATCATATGTAATCCTTATGATGAATGAAAAAAAGGTGTCACATTGCTGTGGGGAAAAAGTCACACTTTTACATTGCTGGTGGAGTTGCAAATTGGTACAGCCACCCTGGAAAGCAGTGTGGAGATTCCTCAGAAAACTTGGAATGGACCCACCTTTTGAGCTAGTTATCCCACTCTTTGGTTTATACTCAAATGACTTAAAATTAGCAAACTACAGTAACACAGCCACATCAATGTTTACAGCAGCTCAATTCACAATAGCTAGACTGTGGAACCAACCTAGATGCCCTTCAACAGATGAATAAAGAAGCTGTGGTGTATATGTATATATATACATATATATATGTATATATATATATAAAATGGAATAGTACTCAGCCATAAAGAAGAATAATATTATGGTGTTTGCAGATAAATGGATGGAATTGGAGATTGTCATGCCAAGTGAAAGAAGCCAATCCCCAAAAAACAAAGGCTGAATGTTTTCCCTGATATGATGATGATATAGAATCTGGATGGGGGGGAGGTGAAAGAAGAATGGAGGAACTTTATGAAGAGGGAAATGAGAGGGGGAGGGGGAGGGGGTATGAAAAATGGTGGAATGAGACAGACATCATGACCCTATATACATATATGATTAACAAGAATGATTGAATGTACATCATGCACAACACAACAGAAATGAAAATATGTGTACTATGAATCGAAGTCTGTAAAAGAAAAAAAGGTGTCACATCTTTCTGCCCCTACATTATTTTTTTAAAAATATTTTTATTAGTTGTTGATGGACCTTTACTTTTTATTTACTTATTTATATGTGGTGCTGAGAATCGAACCCAGTGCCTCCCACATGCTAAGCGAGTGCTCTACCACTGAGCCACAACTCCAGCCCTGCCCCTACATTAATGCCATGGGTTGAACATGTTGATTAGGGGATGTTTGAAAAAAAAATCATATGGGATTGTACGCAAGAATTAGGATTGAATTTAGAATTGAAAAAAGAAATAAAGAATAAAGACACTGCAGGGGAAGGAAAAGTAAGTCTCATCAGTGGTTAATAACACAAAATAGAGTAAAGGGGCTAAGGAGGTAGCTTGGTGGCAGCATGCTTGCTTAGTCTGCATGAGGACCTGGGTTTGATCCCAAACATCACAAGAAAATAAATAAAAGAGAGAATAGTTATAACACTTAATTGACCACTTAACACAATGTTTTCTTCCCATATTCAAATTTTAGTCCTATGTGGCAGGAGTAGAAGGAGAGCTAGCATCATTGAGGGGTAATGAATTTGGCCTGTAAGGGCCAATGAATATCCACAAATTAAGTTTGGAAAGAATCATTAGCAGTACTTTGATTTCCCATTTGCCTTGGTAGCAAATTTAGCAACACTTTGTAAATTGCATTGTGGATTGTAGTCTTAGTTTTTTGTTTTTGTTTTTGTTTTAAATAAGAAAACAATAAACAATAAAGCATAGGGTTGCTATATCCTCATTCCTTCTAGTATAATTTTTTCCTGTTTGTAGTACCATATTTATCCCACTGATTGTAGTTTCATTTTCTCTCCCCCTCTAAACTGTGAGTTTCTTGAAGGCAATGCACCATTTTTATTAATATTTATATTTCAATTATATGGTGTGACAGTCAACAATTAAGTAATTTATAACTTAATGAAATGAATTATAGCAACAATACTATTAAGGGCATAGTCTCTAGAGCTTAGGAGAAATCCTGAATCTTTTGATTATTAGCTTTGTGATGATAGGCAAATTAATAAACTTCCCTGTGCCTCTCTTTCCTCATCATAATGTAGAGCAACAAAATTCATGTCTTAGTCATTTCAGAATATTATAAAAATGCCATGAACTGGGTGGTTAAAACAACAAAAAATCTTATGGTTCTAGAGGCTGAAAAGTCCAAGATCAAGGTACAAGATTCAGTACTTGTAAAGGCCTTTCTTTCTGGTTTCTACACTGGCTCCTTCTTGCTATATCCTCACCTGCCTGAAAGATCATTTTTCAAGTGTCTTTCTTTCTTATTTATTTATTTATTTATTTATTTATTTATTTATTTATTGGAACTGGGATATTTATTTATTTTTTTCTGTTTTACAATACTGGGGATTGAACCCAGAGGCACTTTGCCACTGGGTTATATCCCCAGGCCTTTTATTATTTTATATTTTAAGAGAATATTCTATACTGCTTTCCAATTTACCCCTCTTTGTTCTCTTTGTTAGTTTACTCTGTTCATTTATCTAATGGAAATTTTATAATCTATAGATAAAAATGCCATGAGATTTGTCCCTTGACAAATTAGAGTCTTGAGGGCAAGAACTTCCTCTGTTGTCTCCACTCATCCCATGCTTAACCATATCTACACACAGTAGAGATTAGTAAAAGTTTGTTAAAGGAAGACATTGATAAACAATACATTTTTACCTTCTGCAAAATCCAGTTGAAATCTTCCTTATATAGTTTAATATTGAAATTCCCAGGTTAAAGTTAAAAGAAAGAAAGTGCAGAAACAACAGTCTTTCAGGCAGATCTGGGAAAGAAGGACTTCCTTTATTTCTAAAATGTATGGAAAAAAAAAGGTACGGGCTTGTATCACTGCAATAATAAAATCAAGTCTTTTTCTTTTTTATTTCTCTCTATTTCTCTTTCTCTCTCTCTCTCTCTCCCTCTCTCTCTCACCTTCTTTTCCCCTGCACTACTAAAGATTGAACCCAGGGGCATTCTACCATTGAGCTATATCCCCAGCCCTTTTAATTTTTTTTATTTTGAGACAGGGTCTAGCTGAGTTGTGCAGTCTGGCCTTGAACTTGAGACCCTCCTGCCTCAGTCTCCCAGGAAGCTGGGATTACAGGTATGTACCATTGTACCTGACTATATATTCATTTCTATATTTCCTGTTCTGAGGGGAATGACTTCAATCTCATGCCTCTGTTCTGACTTTGACTGCCTATACTATCCACTCTTCAAGGCAGTTTCAACATTGGAATAACTGGCAATAATATTCTGTCCCCAGAGAAAGATTAATCCACTCACTGGAATAAGGTTAAAGGTTATTTCATATCAATTTTCTTGTTTTAGTATTATATTTATATAGAAGAAGAGTCAATGTTGAAGAACTATTTTTAAATCAACCACTCTATTGGTATACTAAAAGGATTAGTGAAATAAATGTTTCAGAATCTTTGTAGCGTTGAATGTTTCAAAACCAAAATGCAAAATGCCTTTATTTAATTAACATAAAAGCTTCAGGCTAGGGTTATGGCTCAGTGGGGCTGGGTCTGTGGCTCAGTGGTAGAGCGCTTACCTAGCAACGTGTGAGGCATTGGGTTCGATTCTCAGCACCACATAAAACTAAATAAACAAAATAAAGGCATTGTGTCCCTCTACTACTAAAAAAAAAAAAAAAAAGCTTCCACATAGTTCTGCTCTGCCAACCTTCTATATGTTTGCCCACAGAGGACAGTAACAAAGGAAGAATATGTAAACATTTTAATCATTTCTAACTTGCCATCTGTGACAACTCACCCTGCCGAAGTAGAAAGGATGGGATCACTTTTCCATTTCCTTAAGGTCACCAAGGACAGACAAGCTCAGGACATACTGTATTTGTCAGAAGCAAAAGAGATGACTGGTGAGGTGGCAGTGACAAATCTGTTCTAGGCTCAGCTCATTTTACTGAAGAATGTGTGTCCCCTTCTGACATTTATCAAAAGAAATTCAATTTTATAAAAAGAAGGATGTCAAATAATAGCACATTGCTAACACTCATTCTGCTGCTGTCAGAAGAGTTGATGGGGGCAAAAAGGGAAAGGGTAGATGGAAGAGAAAGTTATTTTGGTAAGAAACAAACAAGGTATAAGGTCAGGTTAATATACTTGCAGGCTTGAATAATTTCTAATTCAATTGTCTCTTTTTGAGATCCACATTAGTTCCTTGTTCACATTTTGGAATACCCCAGTTTTCATCATCTCCAAATGTAAGAAATGACACAGAGTGGAGTGTTTTGGTTTTTTGTTCGTTTGTCCATATTTTGTTGTTTGGCTGCAGTTTCTCTGCGTCAGGAAAGAAAGCTAATGACACCTGGTAAAACCCCAGAGCACCAAGTACAATGAGGCGCACCCTGTGGGCAAGCAATCAATATTTCTTATGGTGATGATGATGACTTTTCTCTGGCAGAAAAGGATGTTCTGGGTCAAAAAATAAAACCAAGAGTTGTGACAGAAATATTAGAAAAATAGAAGTCAGATTAAGATCAAAGGAAGGAACTCTATCAGGAAACTAATGATGAAGCTGACAAAATACTGTAAAAAAAAATTGTTTGACCATCCTGCATAAAAATATTGAATTAATGAACAAATTAAATCCCTTTCTTGATGAGGGGTTTCTGCAGGATGTAAGCAATTAGACTGTCTTAGAGAAGAGACAGGAAATTTGATTAACAGATTCAAAAAGACAGCATAGGGAAGATAGGCTTAACACTAGGAGGTGAAACACCAAATGTTATGCAAATTGACTTTCCCCCAAATGGTGGAAAATTTTAATCAAGGACTAAAACATACTTAAAAATATATATATCTATGTTCTCTAGCCTTCAATTAGTCATTAGGTTTAGCAATAAAAGCCAAAGGAGGTTCTTATTAAGTAAATGCTACCAATGCATATTCTAGTCACAGTCTCCAGAGGAGAGCAGGGAGATGCTTCAGAAAATTTAACCATGAAATAGGGTTTTCCTTCCTCACTACAAATCTTCAAATATCTGGAGGTGTCCTAGGAAAGGGTGGCTAAACTGGCAGCTAGCAAAACCTGATAAAAGATGCAGGAACTTGTGCAATCTGCTGGAAAGTGTGGAAGACACCACCAACACTGCTGTGTTGTTTTTTGACCATTCTGTATCCTGTAGTCTGTATGTGGTGCCTGTGTGGTACCATCCAGGACAGTCTTATTTATTACAGGGACTCTCTTAGAATCTTTGTAAGATGCTAAAATTAGTCAAAGAAAAAATACTTCTGTGCACTTTTCCCACAAAAGTAGACACTGTGTTAAGTCCAAGGGCTCAAAGCCAGGAATCCACCCAGAAGCTCTGAGCTCAACCCTAAACTTGTGCTTACTCTGAGATTTTCAAATTCGAGATCCTAAAAGTCAGGCAGAACATTCAAGAACTTATCTGTTCTCAAATATCTTTCATTGAACAAAGTCAAATCAAACTCAGTAACATATAAACCTGACCTTTCTGCTGCTTCTTGGAAGATTTTGAGAAGAATTACGGTCACCTCAGTGATTTCCTACATGGCATCATCCTCACAGGTTTTATCACCAGCACAGTTTTCAAGTGTTGAACATTTTCATGCAGCTTGCATAAATTCTTTTGAATACAGAGCAGGGAATAAATAACAAAAAAATAAAAAATAAAAAGAAACAAGATAGGCTAACATACAAATTTCAACCCTTTAGAGGTCAGTAAATTTCTTCTAAGATGAGATTGTAAATAAGCTCAGCTTTGCATCACCTACACTCTCACAAACTGAACTCGGCTGCTCTAGCACAACGGCAACCAGAGATGATATGCAACATGTGGGCCTGGGTATGACTGTGGCCAATACCATTTCATTTACTATAATCTGTATCAGACTTTGACCTTCAGGTTCTAATTTGCTGACTTCTGGCTTTCCATTATCATTTTCCTCCTTCATTTCTTTTCTTTCATCCCTTATCAGTGTCACAACCTTGCACTCAAAATACAGCAAAGCTGTAACAAACAGACCAGACATTGTAAAGAAAGATTGCAGGGGAAACTCGAGATTCAGACAGAACTCTGCTAAATCACTGGGCAACACTGGAGTTAACAATCCATTCCCTATCCTGCTGCCTGAGTGATCTTTCTAAAATGCAAATTTGATCTTGCAACTCCCTAGCTTAAAATGCTTCACCAGGGACTGAAAGCCCTGCTCTGTAGCTTGTCACAACTGGCTTATCTACGGCTTTCCTTCCCTCCTCATCTCTTGCCATTGCTTTCTTCTCACATTATATGATGCGGCTACACGAAGGATTTAAAATTTCCAGAATCATATCTGCTTTCTTGGCTTTCCACCCATGTACTTGTTATTCACTTTGCCTTAAACACTCTTCCCTGGCTCTGCTAACTCCTTGAGGGCTGAGCCTAGATGACTTTGTCTCCCAAACCATGATTCTAAGACACCCTCTGCATATCTGAAATGTACTATTCTCACTACGATCTATGGGTAATTACTATTGTAGATTAATTGGAAATTCTTGAAAGTTGAAACAGTGTTTTTTAAAAAGTGTAATGAGGAGTTAGAAGTTAGAAATACTGATTCTTTTTTTGCACCTGCAAATATAAAAAACTTGGCATCTCTGCCTCCATTTTGCATCTGTTTCCTTTGCTCTAAGTTACCAGTGGATTCCAGGAACAACAGGACTGATCAATAAACATCTTGTGATAGATAGAAACTACTCCCCAAGCAATAGCAACTTTCTTATCACCACCAACAAGACCCTGCTGGACCAATCCTGAAATAATGACCAACCAGATTACAGTTTGACCAAGGCTGCTTAACTATGCATATTTCTGGTCCCCCTTTTCTATGCAATCTGGAAGCTCATGTTAGTACCTGCTATAGTTTAGATATGAAATGTCCCCCAAAAGCTTATGTGTGAGACAATGCAAGAAAGTTTAGAGGTGAAATGATTGAGTTATTAATCAATGCATTAATCCACTGATATGGAGTAACTAGTTGGTGAGTATAATCAGGTAGGATATGGCTGGAAGAGGTGGGTCACTGGAGGCATGCCTTTGGGGTTTATATTTTGTCCCTGGTGAGCAAAGCTTTCTATCTGCTTCCTGGTGCCTCGTCCTGAGCTGCTTTCCTCCTGAATACCCTTCCACCACGATGTTCTGCCTCACCTGGGTTCAAAGCAATGAAGTCAATTGTCTATGGACTGAGATTTCTGAAACCATGAGTGCCAAATAAACTTTTCCTCCTCTAAAATTGTTCTTGTCAGGTCTTTAGGTCATAGTGATTCAAAAGCTGACTAAAACACTACCCTATAAAGAGGACTGTAAATGTTCTTCCCCTAGTTCTTCCCAGTCGGACCATATTGATTAAAGTTCCTTTCTTGCTTTTCACCATTAACTTTTTCCATTTGATTTTTGGGGCAAATGGTCATACCTAATTTGTTAAGATCCCCAGTCAGGCCTCTGGCCTAGGACTTTGGTAACAAAAGCACAGTGCCTGGCACTTTGAGAATAGTCCATGCTATAGTTTGGATATGAGGTGTTCCCCAAAAGCTCACATGTGAGATAATGTAGGAACTTTCAGAGGAAAAATGATTGGGTTGTAAGAGTCTTAACCCAATCAGTGACTTAATCCCAACAGGGATTAACTGAGTGGTAATTGAAGTGGTAGGGTGTGGCTGGGGAGGTGGGAACTGGGTGTGACTTTGGGGTATGTGTTTTGTATGTGGAGAGTGGAGTCTCTCTCTCTGCTTCCTGACTACTGTG
The DNA here is from genome assembly GCA_020662805.1 of Glaucomys volans. Classification (NCBI taxonomy): domain Eukaryota; kingdom Metazoa; phylum Chordata; class Mammalia; order Rodentia; family Sciuridae; genus Glaucomys; species Glaucomys volans. The sequence goes on from JAJEJO010001949.1 coordinate 70,925, forward strand.
ATGTGAGCTGCTTCCCTCCACCACCCTCTCCCGCCATGATGTTCCGGCTCACCTTGAGGCCAGAGGAATGGAGCCAGCCTTCTATACACTAAAACCTCTGAAACTGTGAGCCCTAATAAACTTTTCCTCCTCTATAGTTGTGCTGGTAGGGTCATTTAGTCACAGAAGCGAAAAAGCTGACTAAAACAGTCCATAAGTGATTATTAAGTGAATTAATCAATTATTTAATATATTAAAATGAGCTTTTTATCAGGTGTGCTGGTGCATGCCTGTAATCCCACCAATTTGGGAGACTGAGATGGGGGACTGCATGTTCTAGGCTAGCCTAGGCAATTCAGCAAGACCCTTTCTCAAAATGAAATTAATGAAAAAATGGGCTGGGGATGTAGCTGAGAGGTAGAACACTCCCGGGTTGAGTCTCCAGTACTAAAAAAAAAAGTGGTCGCTCCATTCAGTGTATAATCTTGGTTGTCCCTAGCTAAAAATTATACCATAACAACTAATAGGGGAATTTTGGGGGTTTTTGTTGTTGTCGTTGTTTTTGTAATCAGTTAAGTCCAAAACTCAATATCAAACATCAAACTTTGGAAAGGAAAAATCTCTCTCTACCTTCATCGTTCCTAGTTGGGATTTTTTGTAACAAAAGATATAGCTAAACGGAAGCTAAGTAAAATGTGTATCTTCTGTCTTCATTTCGGGTTTTGCACTAAAACATAATACCACCAACTGGGTAATTTTAATGAACATAAATTTATTGGCTATGGTTCTAGAGGCTGGGAAAACCCAGATCCAGGGGCTGCCATCAAGCAAGGGTTTTCTTACTACATAATTAAGGGCAGGATCTAGATTTTGTAAATAAATTGTGACTTCTCCACTGATTTAACAGTCTCCTGTGATTTACTCATTCTTCTCTTCCTAGTACTGAAAAGAGTCCTTATAAATGGAGATTTCTTTTATAGGTGGAAATTTCTCTTACAAAGGGTTAAGGGACACTGTTTTCAAGAGCTTCTCCTATGTTTGCTTTTGCCAAAATAATCAGCCTGAAATAACAATTTAAGCTGACTTATTTTGGGAAAATATCCAAATAGTTTATTATCAAAAAGGTATATTTGGGGTGCCATATTCTGGTCTCCTACAGTCATATTTTGCTGTCCAGTGTGATTGATGGGATTGTCCTGAATCCCATAAATATAAGGAAAAAATCTTTTAAACTTACGTTTTTTATTTTTCAGATTGAAATTGGGCTTATAGCTTTATACTGTTGGAATTGTTGTTTTGTTTCTTTAGAGACAAACTTGGGATATGGTCCATCGGTATTAATAAACCTACCTTCCATTTACCCCCTTGGTAGGAATTTTTTCTCAAGTAGTCATACAACAGTCAGGTTTCATTTGAAAAGCAATTAAACATTTATAGGGTCTACTGGAGACATGAACAGGTGCTATAAAAAATGTTGACAAGAATAGACTGTAGGAAAAAATTTGTGATTCAATGGGAAATTTTGTGTTATATGTATATCATATCCTTCTGAGTTATTAGATTCTAACCTTTCATAAATTTATACTATTTGTGAATTGACAATGACAAAGATTCTCCCCCAAGGCAAGTTCCTCTGAAACCTCTTGACCAGGGCCTCACCGGTGGTCTCTGTCCTTGGCCTACTTACCTCAGTTTTAGTAAGAATTCTGCTGAGGCAATCCCCCACGCTTGGTATCTAATCACCCTGGGTTGCTGGTCAAATTCCTCTTCCCTCACCCTATCCTATCACCCTGGTCTATTAAGTCACTCTAACAAGCATGCCTCTAGCCTTGAAGTTTTCTGTTAGTAATTGTTCATTCATTGAACCCCTCTCTGATCCTTGGCTCTAAGTCCCCACTTTTCCTTGTATTTGAAATGGAATTCAAGTTTATCCTGCTCTCTTTTCCCCTATTGCAGTTCCTGAATAAAATTTGCCTGTATTACTTTAACAACTATCTGGTTGTTTTTAACAATAAACGAATACATTCTGCTCTGTCTAGCAAAGTTGAACTGACTTTCTAACCCCTATTTAAAAAATAGTATTACCCTCATTTGTAATTCTATTACTTTGCTCCATAGAAATTTGTGCCTTTTGACTTTTCTCTTAAACCAATTATACTTTCTAACTGGTTCCCTCATTGAATGCAGAAAGTAAAAATTTTAACACATGCTAATTTTTATACCCATATGAGTCATTGATTTACCTTTTATAGAAAATTCACACTTGATGGTTTTGGTAGTTCCACTGAGATGCCCAGTGGATTCACCTACCAGAACCAAGTAACCTTTAGAGTCAGAGAAGTTCATTCATGGACAATTCAGGTCCAAGTGGGTCTTTCCTTGGCTCACAGAGGTAAATCCAAAGGGCCAGTGGAATTTTGCTCCTCTCTTTTTTCCTCATTTTAATTTCCCCTGTATACATTTTCTGTTTGTGTTGGTTTGTGGCCAATAGTGTATTCCCCACTGATGGCAGTAATGAGTAAGAATTTGGTTTAATGACCTGATTATTTGATTACTTCTGTAAATGGATTAATAGATTACAGAGCTTTCTGCTAGGTGAGAGATGGCAGAGAATCTGGTGTGCTATTCTTTTCTGTTTATCTTCTATTTGGAGTTCCTGCAGAAACTAACTCAGAAATGTTTAAAGAATCAAGATTACATAATTTTGTGATAAATCTTTGGCAAATGAGACAAGGTAAACATTATTGGTTTAATAAAAAATTTCTAACTTATTTGATTTACCAGAATAAAACAATAATAAAAATACAAGTAATACAGGTTTTTATTCTACTTGATATCTTTTTTCTATTTTTTTTTTTTTTTTTTTTTTTTTTTTTAGCAGTACTGGGGATTAGGCCCAGAGGTTCTCTACCACTGAGCTACATCCTCACCCCTTTTTATTTTTTTTATTTTGAAAAAGAGTCTGGTGAAGTTAACAAGGCTCGCCTTGAACTTGCAATCCTTCTGCCCCAGTCTCCCAAGTGACTGGGATGACAGATGTGCAACACCATGCCAGCACATGGTCTCTTAAATAGGTTTACTGATCAGATAAACTTGCCTTACTTCTTCTACTAAATATCTAAGATCATAAAAAATGTAAATTTGTGCTTACCCATATCAAATCATTATTTTAACAGACTTCATTTCAGCAGAAATTATGCCTTGTCATACGTCAGCTTTGAGGACAATTTCTAAAATCTATAGGTAACTTAAAACCTTGGATTGACACGAAGTGGATTTAATTGATGGACACTCATTAGATAGTGAGATAGTATCCCAAGATAGTAAGATAGAACACTGAAACACTGATTACTAACCATAACTTCAAGTTTATATCCTTCTGCTTCTCATTTTTATGAGGCTGTCTCTTTGAGGCTATAATGAATGTGCTCATTTCTGCCACTCTGCAAAGCATATATGAATGATGTGGATAGCTGAGGAAAGCTGGGTTAGGCGTATTTACAAGCTCTGCGAGTTGCTACAAAATGCTGATATGTGACGGTACACAATTTTGCACCCCCCTTCCACTTTTCTCTGTGAAATTGCAGTTAGTTACTTTGGCTAAAAGTTATAATGAATATGTGGTTTAGACTATATTTAGGAACTACAGTTTCAGAGAAATACAGCTGTGTATTTCTATTTTTATTAATTTTTTTTTTTTCAGTGCTGGGGATTGAACCCAGGGCCTTATGCTTGCAAGGCAAACGCTCTACCAACTGAGCTACATCCCCAGCCCTTGTATTTCTATTTTTATTTGAAGAAAATTAGAAATAATTTTGGTCTCCAGACCCATTTGTGCTCTTCAAGATACTGAGGATCCCAAATAAATAAAACTGTTCTTGATATTTCACAGAAGGTCCCTGTAAAATCTCAAGGATTTGGTCTTTCATCTTACAAAAAGAGAAGTGTTAGAAATAATTAGATTTATTTAATATGTTATTATTGATGTGTCACAGAGAAAGAGTTGTCAAATCTGAAGAGAGGTTAGTCTTTCCTAGTTTGAATGTGCTTGAGGAAAATCTTAATGCAAAACAGTCCTAGTGTTGTTTTGTTTGATATTAAGACAAGAGTACACTGTCGTCAATAGTTGTAATTTCAGCTACTATTTCATATCAGTTTTGTTGTGATATAATCACATGCTGTACAATTTAACCATTTAAAGTACACAATCAATGGTTTGCTATGTTCACAGAGTTATGCAAACATCATGACAATCAACTTTAGAACATATTCATCATCTCAAAAAGAATTCTGTAACCATTAACAATCATCCTCTTCCCCCACTATTGAGGGAGATTTTTGCCTATTTGCACATTTAATATAAGTGAAATATAATAGATGTGACTTTTTTTGGTACTGGGGATTTAACCCAGGGCACTCTAAAACTGAGCTACATTCTCAGCCCTTTTTATTTTTTATTTTGAGACAGGGTCTCACTAAATAGCTTAGCACCTTGCTAAAATACTGATGCTGGTCTCAAACTTGTGGTCCTCCTGCCTCAGCCTCCCAAATTGCTGGGATTACAGGAGTGTGCCATCACATGTGTGATCTTTTCTTACTGACTTCTTTCCCTTAGTACAGCATTTCAAGATTCCATGTTGTGCTATGTGTTAATACTTTATTCCTTGTTATTGTGAAGTGTTATTCCATGGTATGAATGTAACACATTTTATTTATCCATTTATCATTTGATGAGCATTTGGGTTGTTTCCACTATTTTGACTTTTAGGAACACTGCTATTATAGAAATTCACTTACAAGTTTTTGTGTGGATATATGTTTTCATTTTTCTTGGGTATATACCAATAAATAGATTTGCTAGGTCATATGATGAGTCTCTGTTGACTGTTTTTACAGCTACGCTATGTATAATTGTGGACTGTTTTCCAAAGTGGCTGCACCAATTTGCCTTCCTATTAGCAGCATGTGATGGTTCCTATTTCTCTACACCTTTGCCAACACTTGATATTATTTTTTTTATTATAGGCATACTAATGAGTATGAAATGGTAACACCATATGATGTTAATCACCTTTTTATATGTGTATTTTTTTCTTGGAGAAATATTTATTCAAAATCTTTGCCCATTTTGTAGTTGTGCCACCTGTCTTATTGTCTTGTAAGAATTTGTGTGTGTGTATGGAGGGGTGTGGGTTACTGGGGTTTGAAACCAGAGCCTTGTATTTTCTAAGTAAGTACTCTAATGATGAACCATATCCCCAGGCCCTTTTTAATTTTATTTTGAGACAGGGTCTTAATAAATTGATGAGGATGGCCTTGAACTTAGAATCCTCCTGCCTTAGCCTCCCAAGTCACTGGGATTATAGACATGCACCACCGCACCTGGTAAGACTTTATATATTCTAGGTCCAAGTACCTTATTAAATATATGAGTTAAAAATGTATTCTCCCATTCTGTAGGTTGTTTTATCACTTTCTTGATGGTGTTCTTTGGAGCACAAGGGTAGTAAAATGCAAATTATCTGAGTTTTTCTTTTGTTGCTTGGGTTTGTGTGTGTGTGTGTGTGTGTGTGTGTGTATTTCTGTGTGTGCATGCAAATTATATTGAAGAAGGCTTGGCCTATCCAAAAGGCACAAAAATTTAGCCCCTACATTTTGTTCTAAGAGCTTTATTGCTTTAGTTCTTATATAGATCTGATTCATTTTTGGTTAATTTTATGTGTATGATATGAGGAAGAAGTCCAGATTTATTCTCTTGCATGTGGGTATCCAGTTTTAATATTTCAAAATAATTTTCATTTTAATCAAATACAACCATGCATTTTTAAGAAACTAAGGTCATAGATTCCATGAAACCAATGCTCTTAAGGTCCTATTGGGTACACTATATTGGAAACTGACCTAGAAGGCTCCCAAACTTCCAGATTAGTACAAAAGTTCATTTCCTTGCAGACCTAAGAAATATATAATATTTGGGGGAGCTGACAAATAAAGGAAGTCACCCAAATTTATAGGAATTGCAGTTAACATCTATTAATGAATTCTTGCCTTTTTTGGCAGGGGCAGGAAGGGTTCTGGGGAATGAACCCAGGAACACTCTATCTTTGAGCGATATCCTCAGCCCTTTTTATTTCTTATTTTGAGACACAAGTCTCACTAAGTGCTGAGGTTGGTCTCAAATTTGCAATCCTCCTGCCTCAGCACCCCAAGCAGCTTGAATTATAGGTGTGTACCACTATACCTCGCTTCTTACCCTAGTTTTACAACCTTTGGATAGCATTAACAGACTTAAAAAACCTATTCTAAAATATCTTATAAAAACTTCCAGCAATGCAAACTTAAGAAAATATATATAGTAATTTACTATTCTTGCTGTGCTTATGTAAATTATCATGCCAGATCTACTGACATAAATCTTCTTTTGTGATTAAGAATAATCTTTCAAGATTTTTCTCATCAAGAAAGGAAAGACTAGAAAAAGATGTGTTTCAATGGAAATTACACATTATCTATACATATAGTAAATCTTACAGTATGAGATCCTAGCCTTTTGTAATTTTTGAGCTATTTTACAAATCTTTGTTAATGGATAGACATGCACATTCCATCTCATCTGATTGGGTTTCAATTGACTCCCCTTCTTTCCCACTTGGAAAAAAATCACATTTTTCTCCATTTACAATTCCATTCCTTCATTCCATAAAAAATGTGAAGCTTTTGGCTTTTCCTTGGAACCAGCATAACATATAGCTGGTTCCCTAATCATATAGTAAAGTGAAATTTTTAACACATTCTTTTTTATTTTTTAATCTGTAGGAGTCATAATTTTGCCCTTCCCCACCCCCCAAAAAAATTACCTTTTAGCAATACATTTTGAAGTGAAATGGAGATGAAATCAGGTAAGACAGAAAGGGATACAAAAGTACAAAAGTTTTGAAAGTATCTCATTTGAACAATTTATAGTTAATAAAGCAATGTTTCTGAGTGGTTGACTTGCCCAACGTGATAGAACCAGACAATGAGAGTGAGATGTGGTAAACAATAACTAATAGAAAAAGAAATTAAAATGGTCAAAATTAGGTGAATAAGTCATTAATCCATAATGGTCTCAAATCCCTACATTTTAAAAAAAGGGTTTTTTTTTTGTTTATTTATTTAGGACCTTGCACACATGCTAGGCAAGTGATATCTACAATGAAGCTATTTTTTCAGCCTTATCCCCCACCTTTTTTTTTTTCCGTTTTTATTTTCAAGACAAGGTCTTGCTAAATTGCCTAGGCTGGACTGCAATTTGCCATGCTCCTCTTTCAACCTCCTGAGTAGCCAGGATTACAGACGTGCACCACCATACCCGCAGGAACTATCTTTTCTTACCTAAGAAAGGAATAAGGACATGAAAGTGTGCTGCTATCCAGTGCAGGAAGGAGGTTGTAGCTAGGTAAAATTCCTGCTTTGACTTAAATACAAGTAACCTTTATTCAAGCATTTCTTCTTCTAGATACATAATCAGTGAAATTCTTGCCAAAGAATTTGATGATATAGTTCAAGAATATTTATTTCCAGCAAAGTGGCGAATGCCTATATTCCCAGCTGCTCTGGAGGCTGAGGCAGGATTGTAAGTTCAAGGTCAGCCTGAATAACATAGTGAGACCCATTAAAAAAAGAAAAATGTTTATTTCTAGTACTATTGCAATAGAAAGTTTAAGAATGCTCTAAGTGTCCAATATTAAGGGATTGCTGCAGAAAATAGTATTGATTCTTTTTTTTTGCTTGTTTAAACACACACACATACACATATACGCACAGTGAGTATCTTAGAGGGATTAGACTATGGAAGTTTACTCCAGGTTTTTTTTTGTTTTTGTCTTTTGTGTTTTATTTATAAATAATTTATTTTATTTATTAAAAAGTGTAGCAAGTTTGAAGTCAGCTTCAGCAATTTAGTGAGAATCTCAGCAACTTGACAAGACACTGTCTCAAAATAAAACATAAAAAGGGATGGGTAGTAAAGTGCCCCTGCGTTCAATTTCTTAGTACAAAAAAAAAAAAAAAAATCAAGAAAGCAATCCATTTTATAATAGCTATAAAAATACTTATGGGGGGCTGGGGATATAGCTCAGTTGGTAGAGTGCTTGCCTCATAAGCCAAAGCCCTGGGTTCAATCCCTAGTACTGCCAAAAAAAAAAAAAAAAAAAACTTATGAAAAATTTTTGCCAAAGAGGTGAAAGATCTGTACAATGAAAATTATAAAACATTGATAAAAAAAACTGAAGAAGACACAAAAAAGTAAAAAGACATCCATGTTCATTATTGTTTTGTTTTTGAGAAGGGTATTTGCTTTAATTTATTTTATTTTTTTGAGATACAGTCTCATTATGTTGACCAGGCTGGTCTCAAACTCCTGAGCTCATGTGATCCTTCCACTTAATTTTATTTGGAAGTGACTACATGCTTTTTGACTGCAGCACCCATTGAAGAGTTGATAGATGATGTATTGGTAAACAATCTGAATACATAACATATAAATAATCACTTATAAATGAATGTAATTAAAATGAAATGATTCAAATGGAATTTGTATGGTTTATAAATCAATGTACTTCTGTGGAGTTGATTTCAAAATTCATATGTCTCCATTTTTTTAAAGAATAATTTGAAGTAATTTTTCATGGGTATCCAACATATCCTTTTAAGAATTTAGATCTTAAGTTACACTGAATGCTATAGGAAATGGTTTTGATCAGGCAAACAAACCAATGTCATGGTCTTTCTCCATAAGTACCATGGCAAACAATACTTAACATTTAGCAGATTTAGTACACTGAAATTACTTCTGTTCGATGTGCTTCCAAGCAACCCAATGAGGTAGGTAATGATTATCCTGGTTTAACAAGGTGTGATTTGCAGCATTGAGTGAGAAAATGATTGACTCCAAATTAGCCCAGGAGTCAGAGTCAATATGCCAATCAATATCCCTGAGGATAGTTCCATAACATCTTCCATGTTTCCAAAGTCATACTTTGGAGTCTTTTAGGCTGCTATAACAAAGAATAAACATCTATTTCTCACAGTTCTGTAGGCTGGGAGTTCTCAGACCATGTTACAGGTTACATTGCATTGTTCATTGACGGCCTGCTTCCTGATTCATAGATGGTGCCTTCTACTATGTCCCCACCTAGTGGAAGGGAAAGGGGAGCTGAGGGTGTCTCTTTTACAAGGACACTGATCACATTCATGAGGCTTCCACTCTCCTGACTGATCACATCCCAAGGGACCACCCCTAATACCACCATATTTGGGATTAGAATTTTTAAAAAATTTTGGGGGGAGGATACATTTAGCCCACAACAACATTCTTCATTGAGCCTGTATGTATAGACTAGATAACATATTAGTCCTCCACAGCTTCCATTCCAAATTTATTTGCTATTCAGTAGACATGGTTTCCAACTGCTTTCTATTTACCCAACAAGAGGAAATAGGTAAATTGTAGAGCAAAAACATAACAAGGAGGCTGCTCAAACTTCTTGACAGGGGGCTGCTTAGCTTTGTCCTCTGTGGTCTAATTCTCTTTATGCCACCTCGGATTGGACTTCATACATAAAAACAACCAATAAGGGACTGAGAAGATTGGAATAGGTATTGGAGATTCTATTTCCCAGGAGGTCCCAACAAATATTTATTTGCCGGAGTAAATTATTGGTGGCATGCCCTTGAGGCTAGAATATTAATAGGTAGCATTTTCAGGCTTATTAATTCTTGAGCAAATATTTTTCCCCTTCATGGTTGGTTATAACATCTAAATAGTTAAATGCTACCTCATCTGATATGGTACTTGTCTGCCACTCTCCCTTTTTAGAGAAACTGATTTCCAAATAATTTCTCTTGTACATGCATTTTAAAGGTGTGTAATTAACTGGTAACAGGTTGTTAGGTAGCTGATGAGGTGTGAACCACTCTCTAATTTGTTTTCTTTATTTACAACTTTCCTTGCACTTGAAGATGACAGCATGGTGTTTTTCATTCCGTACTTACTTCACCAGATTAAAAAGTGATTTGTGAAGCCATTTTTAATTCCTCAAATTCCATTAAAAAGGAATATCCAAGGGAGTCTTAATCAAGACATAATAGGCACTAAAATGTGATCACACAACAACACTTCTAATGTGGCCCTATTTCAGCACTAATGGTCAGGGTTTGCCTCCACTTAAGTGAACTCAGCCCTAACACTGACCTACAACTGAAATAATGTCTGTGCAGTTAGTACTGGGTTTATTGTCAATATTCGCTAACATTTTATTGCTTTAGAATTTATCATATAACCCAAAGGGATAATTTGTTACAAAATTATTATTACTGTATTTTCACTAAAAATGTTTGTTTTATCCTACAAATTGCCTTGCCTTCTATTTAATAATAATTTTTAAAAAAAATCAGATTGAGAATTAAAAGAAATATAGTGGAATGAGAATTTTTAAAAACACAAGAGTAGACTACTGAAGATGCAGCTGAAACAAAAACAGCTAAATATAGAATTCATATATAACCAAAAGGGGTATAATTTGGAACCAGGGAGCATATTGAGTTATTGGATGAGTTCAAAATGAAAACAGAAACTCTGTCCTTGCATTTTAAAATAATATAACTAAAAGTTAAGCTATAGAAGTTAAGCTACAGAATATATAAAAATGTCATGTCCAAAACTTTTCACAACCCCTGGCTAGACAGTTAACCACCATGCAACAAAGCACAGTTGTTCGGAAACTGGCAACATTTTTCTTTCAACCTATCAAAGCCTAAATCTGTATTTATATCTATCTATTTTTAAATGCAGATACGCCTCAAAGCATCAACTCCAGAAGCCACTGTGGTGATGAGTTAAAAAGTGATAATAATACAATGTTACTGAGCTCTTGATTTATGGCAGGCATTGTTTTAAGTGCTCTACGGCATTACCTCATAGAATCTTCTTGATGACCCTGTGAAGACTGTTAGGCTTCTTATTTTATAGACTAGGGAACTGAGGCCCAGATTTATAGTTAAAAGTAACTTCCCTAAGGTTACCTACTGCTTGGAAAATTAAAAACAAAATCTCCTGTCAAATCTAAAACCTCTCCATAGCGACAGGGGAGAAGAAAATAGTTTTGTTATTGAATAAGCACTAAAACAGAATGTGATGCCCACCACAGGCTATCTAAGAGTTTGCAAAGACAAATCTCACCCTTTTATATAGCTGAGCAGTAACAACATTTCATACATGTTTTCAAGTTAAACAATTAGTCTTCAAGTAAGAGGACTTGACATCAATATTTGTCACATAGTCCATCCTAACGTTACCCGGTGTTGTAGTGTTAGCTAATTGGGTTTATCCAGAAAAAAAAAACCAGGCTTCTCATATCTTAATGACACGAGGTAGTTTTGAAACTTGGAGCAAGATATTCACCCTTCCCACAGAAACTTGGCAGGTAGGGCTGCTATTTCAGAGAGATAACCGCCAGGTCCCTGAGAAAGGCATTCCTGGGTCATAAAACTGACAAATCTAGTTTCAAAAGATTTATATACCCTTTCTTTTCTTTTTTTTAAAAATACCTTTGTTTTATTTATTTATTTTTCTGTGGTGCTGAGGATTAAGTCCAGTGAATCAAATGTGCTAGGCAAGCGCTCTACCACTGAGCTATAACCCCAGCCCCCTATATACCTTTTCAAGAAAGAAGAAAGTACTTAAAAAATTGGAAGTTTCTGTTCGGTTCTTTTTCAGAATCTCTATCTCTTTGTTGAAGTGATCTTTGGCTTCCTAAAGTTGCTCTTTCAACTGCTTATTGGAGTGATCAATCATTGCCTGCATTTGTTCTCTTATCTCATCCTTTGCTTTGTGAATCATTTAATTCATGTATATTCTGAACTCCTTTTCTGACATTTCTTCTACCATGCTATCATTGGATTCTATTAGCGTAGAATCTTGGTTTGTTTGGAGCACTTTCTTCCCTTGTTTTATCATGTTGTTCATGTATCTTCTCCTCTAGCAATGCAGATCTGGGGTATTGCGGTTTCCTTCCCATAGGCTTATAGTGACCCTGCAGATTTCCAAAACCTCTTCTTTAAGGGGGAGATCAATATTAGCAACACCCAGTACAGACAATATGCAGCCAAAAACCAAATAGCCCCTATGAAGACGTTGACAATATTGTCATAATAAACAGAAGATGAGTTCAATTATTATCTACAGTATAACAAATAGATTTGCAAAGAGGACTGCAGTTTCTTTCCTTTTTTTTTTTTTTTTTTTGTGGTGCTGGGGATTGAACCCAGGGCCTTGTGCTTGTGAAGCAAACACTCTACCAACTGAGGTATATCCCAGTGCGAGGACTGCAGTTTCTAATGGAGGACAAAAAGGATGGGGAGGGGTGTACGATGTAACTGTTAATGGGATAAGAAAAGAGTATAAAGAAGTTATAGATCATAGGAAGAGTGAAAGTGTAGTCAAAAGAAGTTGGTTGTTAGCATGAGAAAAGGGAGAAAGAGACTCTGAGGACACAGGTAAATAAAAGGAAAATAGAGAGGAAGAAAAATAAAGAAATAAAAATTTAAAATTTTTCAAAAATGAGGGGAAAAAAAATCTACACTATAACTGTCATATACTATTCCAATCTCCCAGACTTCAGTAGCCCGATACATGAGAGGTAACTGACAATGAGCTTCTAGTCTCCAGGTGTCTCAGGATGGGATTTGCCCCACCTAATGACGGTTTCCACTTCCAAGATAAGCCAAGATGGCCATACTGGCTTCCAAACTTGTTGGCAAATGGGAAGATGAAGCACAGGGAGTGGGTGCTGCATCTGTATGGGGTGCAGTCATTCAGGCAGGGGCCTCTGGAGGAGGGGTGCAGTCGGACTGGGGGGGTCAGTCAGGCTGCCGGGTCCTGGAGGTGGGTGCAGTCAGTCAGGCCCTGGGTCATACAGGTTCTGGTTATTTTCCCAAAATGGCTGCAGCCATGTGTAACCAAACCTGCAGGTACTGTGACAGTGGACTTCCAGGCAACAGCAGGCAGGTGGTGATCCACTGATGTTCTGTGGGCTACTGGCGGACAATCGGCAGGTGGACCTCTGTCAGTGGGTTATGGGTTGGCCAGAGGCAGGTAAACAGGCAAATGGCGGATGATAGAAAATTGGAAGTTTACTAAAGCAAATGCAAAAAAAAAAAAAAAAAAGAGGAAGAAAGATCTTATTTTCAACAGGAAGAGTTAACCCTCTTATTTTTATTTTCAGTGCTGGGGATTGAACCCAGGGTCTTGTGCATAACAAGCACATACTCTACCAATGAGCTATACCTCTGATCTCTCTTATTATTAATTTGTATATGTCCATACAATTGCTAATAAATGGTGAAGTTATAGTTGAAGCCAAGATAGTCTTGCTATAGAGTATTTTTTAAAAATCACATAGTATACTAACTACCTTTAATCTTCCTTCTTGGCTTACTGGAGGGAGGGGATGGACTGAGGGAATTCACATATTCACTCAACAAATATTTATTGAATGTATATGCATTTTGCTAGGCATTAAGCATACAATTATGAATAGAATAGACAAGAGTTTTGCTGTCATAGAAATCAATGTTGGAGTGGAGATGTCAGGTAGTAGTCAGCCATGAACAAGTGAGTTGGCAAAGGATGATGAAGGCTCTCCCCTACTGGGAGGACCTCAGACACACATATCAAAGGGAGTCTGTAGGCCACAGGCTAGGGAATCACAGGGAACCTTACCAAAACACACAAATATCTGGAAAATGGGAACTGCTCTGCCAAACCTCCCCCAGCCAGAGTTAATTAGAACTCTTACGGGAAGTATCATTTCAAGATCATATCATACCTTCCTCTTGTGACCAAGTCATCATGACACTCACAGAGGAAATTTGCTTAGGATTATACAAAGAGTAATAAATCACTTGGGTGAAGGGGATATATGAAACTAAGGGAAGAACAAAGGACTCCAAAACTTAAAAATCCAGACTCTGTAAGAACCACACCTGTCTCTCTGGAGGCAGTCTGTGCAGAGACTATGTGGCACGTCTTCTTCATTTCTTACTTTTCTAATAAACTCCTGTCTACACTTTGTGCAACTCATTTGAAATTCTTCCTGTGGGATCACAACTGGACTCCCATGGCTACTTCGGTTCTGTAACAGAGACCCATTGAAATCTACCAAACAGAGATAGAGGAACATATATAGTATAAGGTATTTTGAGAGCATATTGTACAGGGAATTTGAACTAGTTTAGGTGGTCCGGAAGGCTATTTAAGTTAAAAACTGGAGTTTTTTTAATTTTTTTTTTTTTTTTGTACTGGGGATTAAACCCAGGGGCACTTTACCACTAAGTTACATCCGCAGCTCTTTTTATTTTGAGACAGGGTCTTGCTCAGTTGCTTGGGGCGTTGCTTAGTTGCTTGAGGCTGGCTTTGCATTTGTAATCCTCCTGCCTCAGTCTTCTGAGCCACTAGAATTACAGGCTGTGCCACTATGCCCAGCAAAACTAGAGTTTTTATGGAGAGGAAAAGAAGACAATAAAAGGCTGATTTCAGTTTGGGGTACTAAAGAGATTGAGAAGTATAAGATTTTTAAAATATGCATGCCATGTTCTTTGAAGGCTTATTCTTCAAGAGTGAAATAATTTTTGATAGCACATATAAAATGTATGTTTTAATTATACTTGATTAAGTAGATTAGATTTATTTGTAGGGAAAACAGTAGAAAACAAATAATAATGCAAATGTTTCTGGTCCATAGTAATGGGAATGATTCTTTTACACAGAAATTCAAGTAAATCTTGTCTGGTGAAGTTAATTTTTTTAATATATATTTTTTAGTTGTACATGAGCACAATACCTTTATTTTATTAACTTATTTTTACGTGGTGCTGAGGATCGAACCCACTGCCTTGCACATGCTAGGCAAGCGCTCTTACCATTGAGCTATAATCCTAGCCCTGGTAGAGTTAAAATTGATTTCTAACTTTAAGAAAAGATAATTCCAAAAGATTACTTTTCATTGATCTATAGAATATTAGCTAATTTATGTCTATTAAGTTCATTTCAGCATTTCTGGTAGACTTATATGTATGTCTGTTATTCAAATATTTCTACAAACTGGTTTTGTTAGAGTAGGTTGCTGCACAGACATGAGGAAGGGAGATGGGGAAAGGAAATTTGGTCTCTGTCCCTGGGCTGCACCCTACTGGCTGTTATACCACCCAGGGACCCAGGGATCACCTTCTTGTGGTCAGACAGCTGTCAATATGGAGAAAATGGATACAGTCTATGCTGGAAAAATTCCCAAGATGGTAAAATTGGCACATGTACACTAAGCCATGGTGGAAAACTGCATTAACTGTCCCAAATACATACTGCATGAGCAGGGAGGTTCCTAGACCAGATATTAAAACCTCCCCTCTTTTGAGACCCCAGGCCAGTTACAAGGACTGCTCCACAACCTCAGAGTGTTACTTCCATTTCACTAAATAAGCCTTTATGTTTTTCTGACTGTGTCTCTCAACTGAAATCAATCTTTTGGAAAGACAAAAAATGAGAAAACATCTGCCTGGTAACTGTTTTAGCATCTTACTAGTTTTCTTATTAATTAATGAGTTAAAGAGAATATTTAATATGTCTTAAGTTTAAATTTGGTCAGAGCTGCAAGTATACCTGTTAGCTGCCAGGCCTGCGTTTTTAGCAGAAGGTTCCTATACTCATAGGACTGGAGGGGCAACATGCCTTCCAAGTTGGGTTTTTATGTGCTTTTTTTCCTTCTTCATTTTGTTTTGTTTTTCATTTTGACTAAGGCCCTTTGGAGAGACTTGCAAGGAACTAAACAAAATCAAGTCACTCTGACTCATTTTTTGTTTGGTGACTTCAAGTTTACTATGCTTATTATCATGCTAAATTCTCAGGAAGTGATACTGGCCAAATTATAATTGGTATATTGTGTTCATGTTTAAATATGTAACAAAAAATCCCATCAGTGTGTACAACTATAATACACCAATAAAAATGTGAAAAAATAAAACACATTTGAAAAAAAAATTATAAATTCTTCCCCCAGAAGTCTGGGTGTTTGCCATTTTTGTAACATGTGATTTATGACTTCAAACTGGGCATGCTCAGGAATATGCCCACATTTACATGTGATGATGATTTTTTCTTAAATAAATATATAAATTTCCTTCAAAAGCCCCTTTCTTTCTTTACTCACAGGAACACTGCTTTGAAAACTATTCCCAGTTCTCTCCTCACTTGCTACAAGTAATAAACTCCCTCCACTATTTTATTTCCTAGTTGTGCTTATTGGCTTTGCACTCACCAAGAGGCAAACTCATTGTGTTACATACTTTTTTGAAAATTATAGACTAGCAACTGTGATGTAAGTTCTTATAGCAGATGTTCAGGCCAGGGCTCTTCTGGTTTAACAATAATAAAAACACACTTGTGACCACATTTCCATTTTTCTCCTCTATACAGATGTTACACAAAATTGTCATCAATTCTTTAACTATCACTCCAAAAATCCTACTCCAAGAACTTTTATTAAACTCATTTTTATCCTAAAGAAATAGAAACTTTAACAGAATTCATGGGGAAAATGTGAAGCAAAAAAGAACTATATAAAAAAATAGAGTATGCATAGAGAAGACATTAAAATTTCCATAAATCCCTGTTAGATTTTTAGGTAGCTTTGAGAAAAAGTTTACTATTATTTGTCTCACATCCATTATTTCCTCTAAATCTCCTGGCATTTTTCCCTCATTTTAAGTTTCAGTGCAGAGTGTTGTACTGCCTGCCTTCCCCATCTTTTCTCCTTTTAGCTCATTCTTCTACTCCCACCCCTCAGGCTTTTCTTGGGTCACACTGTATTTATTCTTCCATTCTTCCTTCCTTCCTTCCTTCCTTCCTTCCTTCCTTCCTTCCTTCCTTCCTTCCTTCC